>JAXIVD010002051.1:2500-7500 GCA_036785275.1 Cancer borealis
TCCCCTTCTTCTATATCATCACTACCATCCATCTCGTCTCACTCCTCCCCTCCTCCATCTCCTCTCAGGCATCCTCACGCCGGGGGAACAGAAGGGACACGTTAAACAGTCTACAAGGTCAGATTAAGACACTGGAAGAAACACAAGAGGAGGTAAGAGGCGACCTAGCGGCACTCCAGCGTGGGTTAAAGCATCTCACTGACCTTGTATCGCATAATTTACCTGAAGACTGTTATGAGGCCAAGATTAGAGGATCAAGAAGGAGGATTGTGAAGGTTAGTTAAGAATAGATGGGATTGGATTATGTTATTTGTGATAAAAGAAAGAGAGAAAGAGAGAAAGAGAGAGAGAGAGAGTAACACATTTTCACCTCCCCCCAAACAGGTCAAGCCGCCCACCCTCCCACCCCGAGATGTTCTATGTGACCAGAAGAGGGAAGGAGGAGGATGGACAGTGATGTTAGTCAGGTACCCAACCACTACTAACCTAACAGCGAGGGAAAACTTTAACAGGACCTGGAAAGAATACAGAGAAGGCTTCGGTGATCTGCATGGGGAGTTCTGGATAGGTAAGGAAGGGGAGAGGAGGAGGAGAAGAGGGGAGGGAAGAAGGAGAAGAAGGAGGATGAAGGGAAGGAAGAGGGGATACATTGTGGGGAGTTCTGGGTAAGTAAGGAAGAAAAGGAAGAGAAGAGTGAGCTAAGATATTGATAAACGTTTCTTTTCATATCTCTCTCTCTCTCTCTCTCTCTCTCTCTCTCTCTCTCTCTCTCTCTCTCTCTCTCTCTCTCTCTCTCTCCAGGTAACGACGTCCTCCACGCCCTCACTGGTCACGCCCCTCACCAACTCTATGTATTCCTAGAAGACTGGAATGGGAATAATGAAAAGGGAATGTGGAATCATTTCAAGTAGGTTCACTATGGTGTCTATTTTTTTTCTCTTGATTTCTTTTTCTTTTTTCTTGAAATATTTGATTGTTTTTTTTTTTCATATCGTGTTTTACTTCTTTTTTTTTTTTTTCTTATTCTTGTTATTCTCCAAATTCTTCATTTATTTATTTTATCCTTTTCAATTTCTTGTTATACTACTATTTTTTTTTTATATATTATAATTAATTCTATTTCATCTACTATTATTCTACTACTATCATACTACTATAGGTTAAGCTAAGTTAATTTAAGTTAGTTAACATCAGACATCAATGATTAAATAGCATTATAGAAAAAGTCAATAATATAAACAAGTAAATAGTACTAGTAGAACATATAAATACATAGTACCAACAAGGGATAATATAAAATTAGTAGGCTAACCTTATCTCCATATTATCCAAAGTATTATATCAACTTATGTGTTTGAGTTAGTTAGGTTAGATTAGTAAGGTCACATGGCACTATAGAATAAATAAATAGCAATAAAAAAGTTAAACTATTATATTAAATTACGTCTATGTAGTTTAGGTTAAATTAGACATAATAATATGGGGATAAGGTTAGCTTACTAATTGTTTACCTTTTATATTTTCGTTTCAACAAGTTTCCGGAAGTTGATCTATATTGCATGATATTCTGCAACCTTAATTCTATCTGACATATAAGTATTAATTACCCTCGGGAGAAGACGGTAATGTTATCTAAATATTACCCTAATTGAGTAACCTAAATAATATAAAAAGGTAAAGTATTATATTAAAGTACGCATCATTTAGTCCGGTTAGGTTAGGCTAGGTTAGTAAGCGCCACACAACAAAGGTAACAATGCAATATAGAACATGTAAATAGTAATAGAAAGGTAAATTATTATATTAACTTACTTATTTGGGTTTGTGTTCCAGGATTGGGAGTGAGGCCGAGGATTACCGCCTGTCTGTCCAAGAATACCTGCCTTCCAGCGGGATTGGAAACTCCTTCTCCCATCACCACCGTAACGCATTCTCAACCTTCGATAGAGATAATGACACTGATGAACATAGTAAGTCTACACACACACATACTGTATATTTATCACTGTTATATTCTGTGTTTTGAATAATTATTAATATTAAACGTCCTTTTTCTCTCTATTATGCTTACCTAGTCATCATTAGTGAGGAAATACGAAGTCGTCTTGTCGTGCCTCACCTCCACTGACTGCCAGCCTCACTAAATTACTATACAGTATACAGTATAGTGTTTATCATACCAAGACTCAAAGGCAGTTATAGACAGTGTTGTGACCACTTGATGAGGTGAGGTGAGGGCATTCCAAACATTAATGGTTCCAATGGAGAACGCATTGGCCTAATGGCTTTAGCGCAGTTGTGCGAGTTTGGTAATGTTGGTAGTGGTCAGCTGGCAGGTGTCGGGACTCGGGGAGGCGATATGAAACATTCACTATAAACTCGCCTTTGATCACTTAAACAAGTCTAGAGGGAGCACATCAGGCACATCCACACTATTATCATCACTATTATTAATATGGTGGCAGGGAGGTTGTCATATCCGTGGAGAATGTTATACACTTGTATCACGTCTCCTCACCTCTGACCATCCTTCCGCGTTGAACATTTGCACACCCGTGGCTCCACACCTATCTTCGTAGGGAAAATGTGTAATTCATGCCACTAGTTTTGTTGTCCTGTGCTCAACTTTATCCAATTGTTCTATATCCTTAACTATATAAGGTGTTCAGCACTGTGCCTCGTAGCAATAGTCTAGCTGCCTAGCAGGGGTCTCACTAGGCGCTTCAAGGAGGTGAAGTTCCTCCACGTCCTCATTATGCCCACTCTGCTGTTGGCCTTCCCTGCTGCTGCTGCAACATGCGACACCACCTTAAGGTGTTCTGAGATCAAGATTCACAGATACCTTTCTAAGGCTGATATATCCGGCCACTTGCTGCTCCACTCCTGTCTAACAATGTCGCTGCGTACTGTATAGGGGAAACGATTTTCTCGGTCAACATAACGGCGCCCAAGTCTCTCCCGCAGGATGCCAGCAAGAGGGACCACGGCGACACTTTTTATTAAATAACTCGAAAAGTATGAGGTATACCTAAAAGATGAATATAGTCAATTAGATAGAGCAGAAAACGCTTGTTCTTTTGAGCTTAAGTATATTGAAATTGGTTTCTAAACAACCGAGAAAATGTCAACTGTATCATCCTTTTTGCCAAAAAATTACTATCTTCCTCATTTTCCCTTAGATAACTGCTCCAAGAAGTACAGTGGTGGCTGGTGGTACTTTCGTTGTCACATGTCACACTTAACGGGCGTTGCAGTCCCACCAGGCGAGGGAGGCGCCCACGCCATAACCTGGAGGTCATTCACACATAATCTAGGCCTCAAGAGTGCCTACATGTTGATAAGACCACTGACACCTATTCTTGATTCTTGTCCAAAATAAACAAAACCTTAGTTATAGATACGGAGACCGACAAAGCCACCTGACTCCTGTTTTTTATGTAAACTGATAACAAATAAAGGATTGTAGTATATTATATATTAGCCTCATTTAACCCAAGCGTCCTCCATCTAACTTGAGCAAAATGACATAAGGAACATAGTTATGAATGTTAAAATAAACCAAGTAACACATGACAAAAAGCCATATCGACATAATTGTTATAGTAGTGGCTGTGTATTAAAACCCTTTACTCTAACATATATATTCTTTATTATGTATGTAATCATATACTATCACCTTAAACATTAGTACAATCAAGTGATGATCATGATGATGAGATAGGAGTGAGGACAGCGGCAGCAGCAGCGGCAGCGACGGCACCAACAGTACATAAGGATCACTAGCCTACCATCCCCCTGGTGGATTTTCTGTAAGTTTTTCTGTCTGCTTCATAATGGTTTAAAATGAAGCTTTGAACAGCAGGGAAGTGAAGCCAGGAGTCACATTGAAGCTTCAACTCACATTAACTCCACTCACTCCCTCACGACAGGTTTTAAACAGTGTGTGTATGTGTGTGTGTGTGTGTGTTCAGCTTGAGTGTGAGTCCTGTGTGATGTTAGAGTGACTGCCAGACACTCTCCACACTGATTCCTGCTAGTATGACGCTTGCTATCTTCTCTGTAGTGACATACTGAGGTCTGAGATGCAACAGAGATAAAATTCTTTACACATTAAGTTGTATTTTGACCACACCTGTTACTATAACGTCACATTTGCATAACCCAGCGTAACACTTAGGCCGCGTAACGTCACAGACAATAAATTATATCAGGCTCTGTATCTTATCTGATCTTATCTCTCGGGATTATCATGTTACGTCGCGTCACATTTCATTTTTTTTTTTCATTACACAGAAATAAAAACAAAACTTAGGTAGTAGAAGTAGTAGTACATTATCATGCATAGAAAAATATGTGTATGTATGTATGTAATGTATGCAGTCTTGAATATAACAGTAAGGTTAGGTTAGGTTCTGTAAATTTGAAGTGTTGTCTTGTCTATATACAAACAGACAGTTGTATGTATGTATATGTGTGTGTGTGTGTGTGTGTGTGTGTGTGTGTGTGTGTGTGTGTGTGTGTGTGTGTGTGTGTGTGTAGACAATAGTTAGGTTAGGTTTGAAGGGTAGGTAAAATTGAGGTGCTATTGTCTACATACACAGACAGTTCTATGTATGTATGTATGTATGTATGTATGTATGTGTGTGTGTATGTGTGTGTGTAGACAATATTTAGATAGAACTGTACATACATTCTTTCTTTTCAAGTATAATAAGAATGAGGATATTATTTTGTTTATGTCTAAATAGAATGGCAGCATATTTTAACTATGTCTAAATCTAAGCAATCAGCCACCACCAGCCCCCCCCCCCCCAACCCCTACCCTACCCTACCATCCCCTGTCCCCCCAGCACTAAGGCAAGCATGGCTGAGAGGTGACGCATCCAACCCCAACACACACACACACACACACACACACACACACATACACTAACAAACTAACTAACTACTCCTATTAAAAAAAAAAAATAAATAAATAAATAAAAAATACGGAAAAATAA
>JAXIVD010002051.1:12500-60000 GCA_036785275.1 Cancer borealis
GGTGGGGAGGTTAGGTTAGGTTTAGTTAGGCTAGTGTGAGGTTAGTGTTAGGTGAGGTTTAGTTAAGTTAGTGTTAGGTGAGGTTTAGTTAAGTTAGTGTGAGGTTAGGTGAGGTTAGTTTGAGATTATGTGATGTTAGGTTATATTAGTATGAAGTGAGGTGAGGTTAGGTTAGGTGAGGTTTAGTTAAGTTAGTGTGAGGTTGAGGTTAGGTTTAGTTAAGTTAGTGTGAGGTTGAGGTTAGGTTTAGTTAAGTTAGTGAGAGGTTGAGGTTAGGTTTAGTTAAGTTAGTGTGAGGTTGAGGTTAGGTTTAGTTAAGTTAGTATGAGGTTAGGTGAGGTTATGTTACGTTAAGTTAGGTTAGTATAAGGAAAGTGTGAGATGTATGTTATAAATATTTCACATTCTCTCTCTCTCTCTCTCTCTCTCTCTCTCACCCCACGTTCCCTGCGCCGGCCTTCATTGGTTTTTTTTTATCCTTGCTTTTCTCCATGTACTCCTTCAGCTTCTCTGCGCGGTCGAGGTACTGCTTACACTTGGCCCGGATGCTCTCCTTAGCTCGCTCATTGGGTACTTCATCTGTGGGGGGGCGAGGGGGGGGGGTTGAGGGTGATTAATTAACGAACTTGGTCTATTTATTTATTTTTTTGTTTTGTTTTTTGTTTTGGTATAGCTATGTGTTTATTTATTTTATTATTATTTTTTTAAATGTTTGATATAGATGTTTTTTTTTTTATCCTACCACACTACCTTCTACCACACACCCATCCCTACCACATCCTACCACACACCCATCCTCCCCCCCCGCCACCCCCTACCACTTACACTTCATGGCGTGCAGGAAGTACTCGACCGCAGTCTCATACAGCCTCAGTGCCTCTGAATAATTCTTCCCCTTGTCCTCCTCCGTCGCCTTCGTCACCAGGTCTATCGCTTTCTGGAATTAATTAGCTCGTTAGGTGAGGTAATAAGGTCGTTAAGTGGTTAGGATTGTTTGGTAGTCAGTTAGTTAGTGTTAAGGTAAGGTAAGGTAAGGTAAGGTAAGGTAAGGTAAGGTAAGGTTAGGTAAGGTAAGATTAGGTAAGGTAAGGTAAGGTAAGGTAAGGTTAGGTTAGGTTAGGTTAGGTTAGGTAAGGTAAGGTAAGGTAAGGTAAGGTAAGGTAAGGTTAGGTAAGGTAAGGTAAGGTAAGGTAAGGTTAGGTTAGGTTAGGTAAGGTAAGGTAAGGTAAGGTAAGGTTAGGTAAGGTAAGGTAAGGTAAGGTTAGGTAAGGTTAGGTTAGGTAAGGTTAGGTAAGGTTAGGTAAGGTAAGGTTAGGTAAGGTAAGGTTAGGTAAGGTAAGGTTAGGTAAGGTAAGGTAAGGTTAGGTTAGGTTAGGTTATGTAATGTGTAATGTTGTTGTAATAATACAATATAAGTAGAAGTAGTAGTAGTAATAGTAGTATAAGTGAATTGATTTTGAGGGATATAGATAAGGAGTCAGAAAGGTTATCAGTGAATCAAGTTAGTAGTCTTTAAGGTGACGTAAGAATAACACAAACACAGGAAGTAGGACCACTAACTTAATATTGACAGATACAGTTACGCAATTAGGAAAGTAATTAGACAAGTAGAGAGTCAATATGGTTACCGGTCCTTAAGGTGACGTAAATATTCAACAGGAAATAGGAAATATTTGAACCTTAACACCTGTAATTAACCTACCACCTACCTGCCACCACAGTTAACACAGGTACACTAATAAATTACCTTTAACATTAATTATTCCATCATTTACTTTCATTTATAATTTATTTCACGACCATTAGTAAGATAATGATGGACATGGCTAAGATGACTCACTAATTAACGACCTGAATTAACCTTATGTATCCATTAATGTGATTGTTAGTAGTAATTAAGTGTATATTAAATTACATTATATACTTCACGAACATATATTTAGATAATGCAAGACAGAGTTGAGGTGATTCACGTATTATCATCTTATTTAACATTATATATCCTTATTTAACCTTATCTATCTATTTATGTGAAGGCTAGTAGTGATTAGTGTATATCCTCACCTGTAGGGCGGACGTGTTGGCCATGGCGGGGATATAATAGAGGAAATAGTTCACTTGTAACCCAACTCAATCTTCCGTCAGCCTTTGAAACATAAACACCACCACTTTACTTCCTTAACCTTTAAAGTCTGAGGGAAATAATAAGTAAAGCATCAATATACACCTTTAAACACTATTATAAAAGATCTAATGTTTTCTATTTTAGGGTTGAGTTCTATTGTATTTATAGTATTGTGTTGTTTATACTTTTTGTAAACACTAGTGGTTCTCTCAATGACGTCATGATCACGAGGACCGCGGGCATTTAAACTTTTGTCATTCCATGTAATTAGACAGATTCATGTATTTAATTAATATCAATAAGGGAAAGACTATTTAGTATGAATATTTGTCACACACCTACTAATAAATCCCAGTATCTTGGCCCTATTTCTAGCTATAATACACTGTTCCCTGGGGCGCAAGTCACTGCTTATTTGAACTCCTAAGTCCCTCACACTATATGACCTTCCTAAGGTAGTGTCATTTAATGTGTAGTCTACAGACCTATTTCCTTTACCTACGCTCATAATACTATACTTGTTAACATTAAACTGCATCTACCATTTCTCTGACCACTCGTACAGCCTATTTAAGTCATCCTGCAGCATCCTAGCATCATCTAAATTCTTTACCTGTCTTCCTATCTTTGTGTCATCGGCAAATTTACTGATATCACTGTTTATTTCTGTCTCTAATAAATTATGAATAACAACGGTCCTAGTACTGATCTCTGCGGTACCCCACTAGTGACATTACCCCATTCTGATTTCTTCCCATTGATCTGTAGTTTTAAAAGACGGTTGGATCAGAGTATGGATAGGGATGACAGGTGGGATGGCTAAGTATTGCATTATTCCAAGGGTGGGAGACAAGGAACTGCCTCGTATAGATCACTTAACTGGCCTCTTGCAGTCTCATCAATTCTTATGTTCTAATAAGAGTTGATAGGAAGCAAGATTATAATTAATAGGAATAATTAAGAGTAAGAGTTGATAGGAGGAAGAAATAGTAAAATTAAGATGAGTAAACTTATAATATTGAATCCTGTATGTATGTATGTATGTATGCATGTATGTCTGTATGTATGTCTGAAGGAATTGGAAAAACACACATTTAAACTTTATGTACCTCTAATTTTTCTTGCAACATAATTACAACTGAGAAAAAACGATAATAATAATAATAATAATAACTAATAATAGTAATAATAATCACAATAGTCGTGAATCAAAACTGAAAAAAAAAAAAATTTTATTAAGGACAGACAGACAGACACAATTACTTTTATTTACTTTACGCCACAGTCATGCCTCTTTCCACACGACAACGGAACGCAACGGAACGCAACGCTGACTGGACTGGCATCACACCACCTTCACCGGACACTAAAATCATTCGCTAACGGCACACACAGGAGGCAACATAACAGGCCGTACCTCAAAGCATTAATCAACACACACCGTTCTGCCTCACACAACACAACAGCCATTCCGGGATCATGTATACTGGAAGGGTCATGTGCATGTGTGCATGTCCTCACCTACATCGATGGGTGTAGCGTTAAGTTAGGTTAGGTTAGGTCAGGCAACACGCGACTCCCTTCTATCCTTCCGCTCAGTACAAAATGTTAGCTTAAGTCTCGGTGAAGGTCAGTGGTGAGCATGAACAGCTGGAGTATTGGGATGAGTGAGTGCAGCTGTAATGAGGTGATTCCATGCTTACTGGCTTGTTGCAGTACAGTCACTAGTATCATACACGTCCTAAACAGGGTTCTATGTAATGTAGTATTGAGTCCCTTGGTAAAAGGTGGTCTGCCTTGCTGATAAAAGTGGGAGGGGGGGGTGGCTGCCTCGCCTCTACCTGGTGGTGTGTGGTGGTGGTGGTCAGGATGAGTGTGTTGCATCTACACCCTGCACCTTCCCCCTGCCAGGCCCGGCCCACACCCTGCCTGCCTCACACACACACACACACACACACACACACGTACACACCACCCATGCTGTGCCTGGTTCTCAACAGTGAACAGTGAACAGTGAACAGTGAGTACCTGGACCAGTACTACACAAGCACACCGTCCTTTTGATTCAAACTAAACTCAAATTCAACTAAATGAGCCTCAGCGCGGCAACCCAAGTGTCCGGCCGGCCCACAGACATACAGTATAAGGCAAGTGTTTCCCATCAAGGTGGTGTGCTGCTGCTGCTGCCCACGCCACACCCTCAGGCGGCACCCGGCACCCTCCCTCACCCCAACGACGGGCAGTGATGATGGTGGTGGTGGTGGTGGTGTGTTATGGTGTTAACAATACTGGTCACACTCCACACCATCCTTTGAGTTGGTCCTTGGGTGTGGTTCACCTGTGTCTCTCCTTGACACCATCCCCGCCCTGCACCGGGAACAGGGGCGGCCAGGCAGGAGTCACAAGGTTGTCAAGAATCTTAAGTACAAAAAGGTGGGCGGTGGCAGGGGTGTGGGTGGGTGTGGGCAGGGGTGGGCAAGCCTCCAGCCCACCGCCAACACTGAGGGTAACGTGACACATGGTCCCGCTGGTCCAACCCAGGGACTACCGGCTGCCCCCGGGGCCACAGTGGTGCAGGGGAGGTGCCGGGCAGTGCCACCCTATGGGTGTGTGTGGGGAGGGAGGTGCCGGGCACAGTGGTGGTGGCCCAGACACACGGCACACCAGTGTTGTGCCACAAACTTATAATATAGTCACAGCCAATTGATGCAAGAACCATTACAAGTGAAGACCAATTTAATGTGATTGTGAAGCATTGAGTTGCCCGGCACAAGGTGACGATGATATGTACTTAGTGTTACACACACACACACACACACACCTGGGGGGTGGGGGCACGGGTGTGGTGGTACAGGGCCAAGGGTGGTGGTGGTGGTGGTGGTGGTGTGGGCAGGCACAGGCACGGAGGGGTGGGTGGGGGGTGGGGGGTGGGGGGAGGGGGCAGCCACCAGTCACCTGCATTACACCCTCAAGTAATGAATATACCCAATTTAATAAGAACTTTGTTCCACATTATTTTACTTCAAAAATACCTGTAAAAGCAGCAAGACTTAGGAAGCTAATATATTTCAAAAATATCTACGGCACTTGGCAGACAGATTAAGAAGGGGGGGAAGGGGGGGGGGGGGGGGGGGTGTTAGTGTGTTAGTGTAAGTGTGAGTCTGTCGTCACCTAACTGAACAACAAATTCTGTGTGTATTGTATTATGTTGTATTATGTTCTGGTGTAATGTTGGAACACACGTACACGTACACGTACACACACACACACACACACTTGCATGTACGTATGCATATATGTACGTATGAATATGTGCACCTATATATATATATATGTGCGCGTGTATGTATGTATAGGGGACAAATGGAGGAAGATAGAGGTAAAACAAATAATAATAATAACAGTAGTAGTAGTAGTAGTTATAGTAGTAGTTATAGTGGTGTTACTAGCAGTGCCATCTGTGTGCCAAGTGCCGCACTAGATCACAGTGTACACGCGCTTGACATGTTAATCGGCCGGCCTCTTCTCGGAGTTCTTCTTGGTAAACTCTTCAGCGTTCTTCATGAACTTCTTGCGGTCTTTGGTGTAGTCCTCAGCAAGGTCAGCACGGAGGGGGTGTTCAGGCTCGGGCTCGTTCACCAAGTTGATCAAGGCCTCGATAACTGGTGAAGAACAAGAGAACAAGAGAATGAACAAAATGAACGGTTATTGAACACTGGCTCCACTTTTGTTTTTATAAGCGTCTTAATAACTGGTAAGAACAAAAAAATTAACGTATGGTTGTCAAAACTCGCTTCACTTTTTTTTATATTTGATGTATATAATGCGTCTGTTACCTACCTTGGTCTGTCTTGGTGGCCGGCTTCCAGTTCTCAGCACTAATGATGGGCAAACACACCTGTGGAGGGAAGGTAAGGTAAGGTAAGGTAAGGTAAGGTAAGGTAAGGGAAGGTAAGGTAAGGTAAGGTAAGGTAAGGTAAGGTGAGGTGAGGTGAGGTGAGGTGATGTGAGGTGAGGTAAGGTAAGGTAAGGTAAGGTAAGGTAAGGTTAGGTTAGGTTAGGTAAGGTAAGGTAAGGTAAGGTAAGGTTAGGTAAGGTAAGGTAAGGTAAGGTAAGGTAAGGTAAGGTAAGGTTAGGTAAGGTAAGGTAAGGTAAGGTAAGGTAAGGTGAGGTGAGGTAAGGTAAGGTAACGTAAGGTAAGGGAAGGGAAGGTAAGGTAAGGTGAGGTGAGGTGAGGTGAGGTAAGGTAAGGTAACGTAAGGTAAGGGAAGGGAAGGTAAGGTAAGGTATGGTTAAGAGAAGAGGAGGTAAGAGGTAGGGAGGAGGAAGAGGAGGTAGAAGGAAGGTAGGGGAAGAGAAAGAGGAAGGTAAGGAGAGGTAAGAGGTAAGTAATGTAAGGTAAGAAGGAAGGTGAGAAGGAAGATAAGAGGGAAGGGAAGGGAAGGGAAGGGAAGAGGGAAGGTAAGGAGTAAGAGAGAGAGAGAGAGAGAGGAAGCCATACAAACAGTCCAGTATGGCTTTAAAAAATAGAAACACATACAAACAGACATACACATAATGTACCCAACACACACTGCTCTAAAAATCCTTCCTTTAGACATCAGCCCGTATCCTACACTTACCTAACCTTCCTTCATCCTCTCTAACCTAGCTTTCCTTTCCTTCCTTCGTGTCCTTCCTAACTTAACATAACCTAACCTAGCTTTCCTTTCCTTCCTTCGTGTCCTCTCTAACCTAACCTAACCTAACTTAACCTAACCTTCCTCCTTTCTTACCTAACCTAACCTAGCTTTCTTTTCCTTTCCTTCCTTCGTGTCCTCTCTAACCTAACTTAACCTAACCTTCCTCCTTTCTTACCTAACCTAACCTAGCTTTCCTTTCCTTTCCTTCATGTCCTCTCTAACCTAACCTAACTTAACCTAACCTTCCTCCCTCCCTGCCTCACCTGCCCCTTCTCATCAACATTAGGGTGATATATCTTGGTCTTGAAGTTGATCTTGGGTGGTTTGAACGGATACTCGGCAGGGAAGTTGACCTCAATCCGAAAGGCTCCCTTATTATACGGCGGGTTCTCCTGTAAAATAAACATATGATAGTGTAAGTAATTAGGTATGTTTATAGAGTTAGAGGTAGTTAGAGGTGTGGTTAATTAGTATACTTACAGGTACAATTAGTCCCTGCCATGTGAGAATGTTGCTTTCGTCTACCTGGATGTCTCGGAAGGATTTGATGCCAGACTTCCGGATGTCAGCTAATTCCTGGGCGAGAAGAACGGATGAATATTATTATTATTATTATTATTATTATTATTATTATTATTGTTGTTGTTATACTTACTTACTTCGTCTTTGTCTGTTCATATTTCAAAATTAACATTATTATTATTACTATTATTATTTGTGTATATATATGTATTGTAATTTACTGTTCGTGTGTGTTATGAATTATGATGATTAATTACGTGTATGTATTATTCAGTGTGTAATTATGTTTCCTTATCTACTATATCTACCACTATCTCTAGGGGGGGGGGGGGGGGATGAGGGGAAATAATACCAGTATGTAACGAGTACCAGTAAGAAATTAATACCAGTTTGAAATTAATACTTATACGGAAATAATACCGATACGGAAATTAATACCAATATGGAAATAATTCACGTATCTAACGGAAATTAATACCACGAAATACCGCTACGGAAATTATACTAGTACGAAAATAATTACGATAGAGAAATTAACACCAGTAGGAAATTAATATCAGTACGGAGATATCATCAACACGGAAATTACCGGGAAATAGAAGGAAAATTCGTCAATTCCTTCCTTATATGGTGTGTGTTAGGCCCTTCCTTCCCCTACCCCCCGCGGAAAGACCCTACACCCAGTATATTGCGGGGTCATACCGGGGGGGGGCCGTACATGGGTGGGAGGGGCGTACCGGTGGGACCAATACCGGGGAACAGAAAAATAATGAAGGGAGGTGAAGCCAAACATATACACGCCCTTCATCTCCCCTCATTCACGCCCTTATTACACCTTCCCCTCACCCATACATACCACCCATAGATAGAGGGAGTGTTAATCTATGGTTAGAGCGATCGCTATTACGCCAAATAAGGGGAAACAAGGGGAAAAATGGTAATTATTGTCACACTTGCCTTCTGTAACCTGCGTGTGGCCGCCATTGTTGTCTGCTTAGGAAGGTGTAATAGTCATCATCAGCTTGAGGCGTTGACCTAAGTGTGTTTATATAGGTGGAATTAAGGTGGAATTATGATGTGTTTTGTGTGAGTAATTTATGTGTAGTTAATATGTTGTTATAAAGTGTAATCTGTATGTAGTTAATGCATGATTTCCTTGTCATATTTATAGTTATATTGGCTCTTTACTTGCTTTTATCGTTCTAATTATAGTAGTAGTATGCACCTATATATAATTATCTTATTTTATAATGGTTAATTGGTCAACATCTTCATGTATAACTATAATAATCTGTGTTTTATTGCAAACATATACTTTTGTTCGGGATTACTAATATTTACCCGCCTTCTCCACCCATTTCTATTCAACACATCATTGTTCTCTAATCTGTCTCCTCCCTATCTTGATTAATACTGTACATTCATCTATCTTATCGGTGTTTATTGGTTCCTACATCATTTGTACTTGCATATTGTACTTTCATTATTAATTAGGGATATTGGCGCTAATGTTTCGCGGGTTTAATCTTAATTTATTTGTTACTAAGGGCTTAAAATGTCTTAGAAGTCAATTATTTGTATCGTATCTAACTAACAATGGTTTATTTCCTTCATTGTTTTCACTCTTCATTAAGTTAAAATTCTTTATAATCACGTCATTAATATATAAAACAATAATATATTTATTATTTTCTCCCGTTTGTTGTCATTCTTTCCTCATGTCACCACAAAGGAAAGTCTATTTTTACACCTCATGTGCTTCTCTCTCCACCCAGACACACACACACACACACACACACACACACACTTAACACTCCACCCAAATCTTACAATACTGCACTTATCCGGTATACCGACATTTTCGGGGCCGTATTACCGGTATAGCAGGCATTAGGAGCCCTTCGGTATACCGGTATATTAGTTGATTTTTGCCGATTCTTCATCCTGTCAGCCCTTGAGCCCACCATAACACACTCACAACACAACACACTCACCTTCATTTACATCCTTGTAGGTCGTCATGTCCTAACGCTTCTTTTAATGTACCAAACACGCTATAATTAACACTCTTGGATGTAAACGAATAATTACGGTGTATTTTTCACATTTTTTCATTGTTTTTTCCGTTTTTCTTTTTTCTATGGCTTATTTAGGCTTTAATACCGGTTTGAATATTTTTTATATATTCTTTTCTATATTGGTTTAATTTCATTATTATTGTCTATTTCCATTTTTCAATTTTATGATTGATCTTAGATATAAACATTTTTCATGCAATAAATACGAATCAAATATAACAAATGTTTATGTAGGAAATGGTTAGGTGTTTCAGACGATTTTTTCAAGTATATATAATTGCTTTCCTGTGTATAATAAAAATCTCAATTTTGGTTTTATATATACGCGACTCACCAGCCAACAAACGGCGGTGATCTTGCGGTACCTGTTGAAACCTATTCACATTACTATATTACGCTATTTACACTTAATAGGCATTGTTTCCTTTATATCCAACCACTATTAATGGTAAAGAATGATGTATTACTGCTCCTCCATCCCTCAAAATGACATGTAGAGGAACAGAAAAGGTTTAAAACGAAGAAATATCACCGGGTTTGAGGTCCTGTCTGTCTGCTAGCGGTCACAGGCATTCACTAATGATCCTGAAGCCAGCCAGCCTGGGTGTGGATGTGGGTGTATTTGACGCTTAGCTACACGCAGGCAAGTCAGATTCCCCAGACTGTGGAGTAAAGTGGTCAACTGGTCACCACCACTCCTATATCACAGTGCAGTGCCTCGGTGGGGTGTATCTATATACAAAACCTTCTTGAGAATGTAGTGTATTTGCATTGTATTAATTTGTATATGTGTATAGATAAGATATGATTAATTAAAAACATGGAGTAAAAACAATGCTTTAATAACGAAAAATATAAACAGTACATCCCTAATATTATTCGTCTATATAGTGGTGGTATAATGGTTGATGTCTTGTAGTAAAAACGAGTGTCCAAGGTTCGAACTCTTCTCAGAAAATTGAACAAAAAAATAAAATTGAATAAAATAATAAAATAAATAAAATAAATGAATAACTAAAAAAATTAACATACATTCCTTAACAAAATAACCATAAAATAACAGGTAGAGTTAGATAAATACACCATAAATGAGTGTGTGCATCTGACTCCCCTGAGCCATGGGGGCAATAACTTCACCCCAGTGTTCCAAGCAGAACCATAAGGGCTCTGAACAGCCCAGCTAGCTATCGTGCTAGTAAAAATTTCATCATCATCATCATGTGTTCACCTGAAGGAGTGTCTTGGTTTAATCTGTCGTCCCACGGTGAGTCTGGCCACACCCTCCCGCACACTCTGCTCCAGGTAGGGTGCCCTGCCTGCAAGGAAGGGAAGGTAAGGCCACTGTACACTAACACTGGTGCCTGGGTGTGTGTGTGTGTGTGTGTGTGTGTGTGTGTGTGTGTGTGTGTGTGTGTGTGTGTGTGTGTGTGTGTGTGTGTGTGTGTGTGTGTAAGGTTACAGTGGACACAGGTGGTACAAGTGTTGGAATACAGTGTTACAAGCAACACACACGTCAAGTTAAGTGTGCCTGCCTGGCGTCATTATGTAGTGTGAGTCAGGCACACATCACCCCCCCCCCCCCCCCCGCCCGCCCCCTTAGTACGTACCTACATTGAACCTGGTGTAGAATGCATCAGGCAGGTGTACCCTTGGCATGATGATGGCGTTGACTTGCTCCACCACAGTGTGTGGTGCCAGTGTGGTGGCCAGGTGGATGGTGCCGGCCAGGGGGTCCACACCCTCCACCACGGCCCAGCCCAGCAGGTCACCAAAGTCCGCACCTTGGCCCAGGGTCTGTGGCAGGTTGTCCTGCACCGTGTGGAGGCTGCCCGGCTCCACCTGGCACAGTGCCACCAGCTGGCCGTTCAGTACCTGCAGGATGCGGTTCCTTGGCACCTGTTCCACACACACGTGCAGTGCCAGGCCGGCCCAGGGCAGAGCCACCCTGTAGCCGTGCTCCATGGCCCGGCCTGCCTCGGCCAACACCCTGAGTGCACGCAGGGAGGCAGGGTTGGCCAGGTGTGTGTTGGGCTGCACCACCCTGGCCCTGCCCAGCACCACCAGGCAGTACTTCATGGCACGCACACCCGGCACTGTAATGATGCCACGCCCACGCCCGTGCACGGCCAGCCCGTCCAGGTGGAATGGATAGTTCCTTGATGGTTTGGCACCTTGTATCTGCATCACATGTGTTGGCTGCACCAGCCTCAACACATCCACCATGATGCCCATCCCTGTGCCCTGCACCCAGCCCATGGTGTTCACCACCACGGGCACACCACTCCACCCACGCCCACTACACTCCACACACACATCCTCTACAGCAGAGAGGTAGCGCTGCAGCACCAGCTGGGTGTTCACGGCACCCACCAGCACCTGCCTCCTGTACTGACACCCTTGGTCAAGGCGGTGGGTGTAGGCTGGGCCAAGCAGGGGCCGGGTGAGGTGGGTGAGTGAGATGGAGGCCGGGAGGGACAGTTCAGGCTGTCCGGGGTCCAAGTCCACACACAGCACACCACGGCCACGCCCATCACTCAGCAGGGTGTTCACTGTGTACTTAAACAGGGTGGACTTGCCCACACCCTTGCCTCCACACACCACCACACGGGGAACTAAACACACACACGGAGGAAGGAAGGGAAACACACATTAACACACACACACTTCCTGTCTTTGCCTCATTGGGTGAAGACATGGATCCAGGCGCTCCCTAGGGCTGCCATGTTGACCACTTCCCTCTCCCCTCGCCACCGTCCCCTGTGTACTTCCCTACCACTCAACACCCCTGTCTTGATGGATACTTCAGTACAAGTCACCGCCCCCGTCCCCTGTGTACTTCACGACTAATCAACCGCTGCCGTCTCGTCTATACTACACCCGTTATCCCCCCGTCACTCCTAGTTGTTCGTCAGACCCACCAGTCTCCCACTAGTCTATATTACACTCGTTATCCCCCATCACCCAACAGTAGTTCGTCACACACACCTGTCTCCATTCCCCTTTATTTTATTTTGACATGCCTTTTTGTATATTTGTGAATTTTCAGTCTAACGGCTGCCTTAATTAATAAACCGTCTATTATTATTATTATTATTACACACACACACACACACACACACACACACACACACACACACTAAAAACTACACAACAAAACACAATATAAACAACAAAATAATCAATACCACACCCTCCACTACCCCCTCTTCCTCTCCCTTACCCCCTCCCCCCTTTACCTTTGCCCCTCTCCCACTTCTTGACCACATCCTGCACCGCCTGCCTCCACTCTGGCACCACGTGAAGGACCGGCACTGTGCCAGCCTGCCTTGGGGTCACCATGCTGGCACCGACCTCACTCCAAGGCACCTGTGACCTCGTGACCCGACCCAAGCTCTGCCATCCTACCCTCACCAGGAACTCAAGGGCACGGCAAGGCTGGGGCCGGAAGGATACCAAGGATACCTCTCTATTCTGAGAGAGAGAGAGAGAGAGAGAGAGAGAGAGAGAGAGAGAGAGAGAGAGAGAGAGAGAGAGAGAGAGAGAGAGAGAGAGAGAGAGAGTTAAATAGAACAATAATAATAATCACTTAGTATACTATAATATATATATAAACAATTATGCATGAAAAAAAAAAATCAGACAGAATCACACATCATTATAAACCAACTTAACTTAACCTAACCTAACTTAACATACCTTAACCACATCCAACAACTGCTTCACCCAGGCACTCGGCAGACCAGCTAGGCACCCACTCCCCCCCTGCACCTTCCTCCCCATAACCACTTGAACACCTAGCAGGGAGGCGGAGGGGAGGGAGAACATAGCTTGCTTCTCCCCTTCCTCTACCACACACCCTACCACCTCCACCCTGCCAATGAGAGGACGCAGCACCAGGCACCCTTGGAGGTATAGGGTAGTGCCAGGGAGGAGTGCCGCAACTACATGGCCGTTGGATGTAATTGTCGCTGTTAGACATTCGGTGATTAGGCTTTCATTGGTGGCCCTTGGTGTTATTTTTGTTTCTTTTTTTTTCTTTTTCTTTCTGTGTGTGGTTGGGTTTGGTTGTGTGTCTGTGTGTTGTGTTTTCCCTCCTCCTCCTGCTGTAGAAGTAGTAGCAGTAGTAGCAGTCATGTTAATTTCCTCTAATTGTTTTATTTTCGATTTTCGGATTTTCTTTGTTTTCTTTGATACATTCCTTCCACTTTTTAACCTTGAAAATAAATTAATAGAGTAAAATGGATTAATATTTATATAGATAGAAAAACAATAATTAAACTGTAGGCTATATATGTACGATAATATATAGTCATTACAATCAATTATATAGATGAAATGTATTTATTAATTATACTTATTAAATCATGCAGGTGAACTATTGATCAATTATACTATTTCATTATACAGGTAAGTGTGTTAAGAATATAAGAAAGATAAAAAAGACCAATTTCTGCCCATTTCTTGTTCTATCCTGACTACTGATCGTAAGAGCTTTTCCTACATCCTCCTTATTAAAATCCTTCTTACCTTAGTGATAGTGATTGCTTACACTTAAATACTTCAATCAGATCATCCCTTACTCTACGCCTCTCCAGTAAGTGTAATTTCAAAAGCTTTAGTCTCCTTACATAGCTACAATTACGAATCCCATCTATCATTTTGGTCATCCTTCTCTGCCCTGACTCTGTGGTTCTGGCGTCCTCACCTTTCATTAATTTGGTCCTCAGAGACAGGTGTTAAGGCTGTACTCTTGACTTCCTTATCCTTTCGCTTCCTCTTCTTGTCCATTACTATAACTATTATTGTGTTTATTCACTTATTATTATTGTTTTTCGTCAACACGTGTAATACTGTAATTTCCTTCCTATTCTTCCTCTTCTTCTTCTCTAAACCATAATATTGTGACACATACATGAATGATTATTTGTATCCCTCAGAAACTAATGTTGAAAGAATGATATTAAAGATGTTCTAGTGTATGATATTAATTGAAAATATTTGTTTGACTTAGTTGTTATTGAAATATAAACTGTTGCAGTGACGTAGTAATGATTTCTATTAATTTTACTGTTTATCATCCTCTTATTCTTTGTATTTAGTGTGATAATACTAATGCTGACTATTATTATTATTTTATTTAATGTCATCCTTACTTATTAGTTTTTTTTATTAATATTGTTTTCATGTTAATGTTGCTGTTATTGTTTCTCAGTGCGGGAAGTTATTATCAACGGTACACTAATATCATGTACTGCATCCTTATCTTAATTCAATAGAAACATACTACCAAAACATAATAAACTGATAAAGGGACGAATAGGAGATATTAAAAGGATAGAGAATAGGTCAGAAGTGGATAGATAGGTATGTATTAAGCCTGAAAAGAAGAGACGCACGGAGAGAGGACATGTAAACACAGGAGTGAGAGATGAAGGGAAGACTAGACGAAGAATTATATTGTATTACTTTATACAGGTAAGTGTGTGTGTGTGTGTGTGTGTGTGTGTGTGTGTGTGTGTGTTGCTAGACTATAAAGGTTTAATAATTGTGTGGTTCCTCTCAGAACAGCACATCCTGACTCAACAGAACAACAGAACAGGACAGCCTAGCACGGCATAGAACAGAGACAGAACAGCAAATAACAGCACAGCACAGCACCAGAACAGCATAACATCATGGTTCCCGAGGTTGATATTTTCGTGGGCAACTACACTATAATTGACCAAGATGTTTTCGAGCTGTGGGTCCAAGGATATTCAGGTGAGTGTGTGCGTGTGTGTGTGTGTGTGTTTAAAGAAATATAGTAATGAGAATGTACGGAAATAAGTCAAAAGTAGAATTGATTTTATATTTCCTCCTTTTTCTCTTTAGTTATAAGAATATTAGGAAATTATAAAAGTATAAAATCACTCATAATACTTATCCCCTCTTTCTCTCCTATTCCCCTCCTCTATCCCTCTCTCCCCTCTACACCCCTCCCGCGGTACAGTGGTGGAGTGTGTGAGTGTGTTGCATCAGAGAGGTGAGCTGGAGTGCTGGGGAGGTGCTCAGGAATTATTAGTCTCGGACACAGCTGATCATTACCGTACGTTTGGTATGCTGGAAAAACTGCTTCTTACACCTATTAAGCTGGCTGAGGAGTGGACTTTTCAACTAGAACCAGCTATTCAACGTATGGTGATTGAGAAGTAAGAATGGTGGTGTTTATTATTATTATTATTGATGTTATGTGGTTTGTTAATGTTTTTTATATGATGTTCACTCTAAGATTTTTTTTTTTTTTTTTTTTTTATGGATTTAAATTTGTATGTGTCGCTAACCCAGAATTGTGTATTTTTTAAATTAATTAATTTTCATTTTTATTCCTCCCTTCATTCCTGCCATCATTCCTTCTTCCTCTGTCATCCCTTCCCTTCCTACCTCCTATCATCACCCTGCTACCCCTACCATCACCCTGCTATGACCCTACCATCACCCTATCATCCTACCATCACCCTGCTACCACCTTACCATCACCCTATCACCTTACCATCACCCTATCACCCTACCATTACCCTGCTATCACCCTACCATCACCCTGTTACCCTACCATCACCCTGCCACACCCTGCCACCCCTGCCAGGTACTATGAGCTGGATGACATAGTAATTCGTGAAATAATCGGTAAGAAATTGTCGGGCAGAACCAGGAAGGATTTGGATGATGTGGCGGAGAAGACGGGAGTGTTGCTGAGGTCATGTAGGTGCGTGTTACAGTGTGTGTGTGTGTGTGTGTGTGTGTGTGTGTTAGTTGTACAGTGATTTAATGATATATATATATGGAAATATATAAAGATGCAACACTTTTAACTCATTACTAATCAATCAATGACATAATTACCATCATTATCATTAAATATATACTCATCATTACCACTAATCACCACTAACTACCTAATTGCAGGCGCCAGTTTGACAATGTGAAGCGAATCTTTAAACACGTTGATGAGATGACAGGCTCAGTGGTGGCCAACATCAAGGCTGTGTTCCTGCTGCCTCCAACACTAGCCAAGTAAGGTTAGGTCAGGTCAGGTCAGGTCAGGTTAGGTTAGGTTAGGTGAGGTGAGGTTAGGTTAGGTTAGGTTAGGTTAGGTTAGGTCATGTTAGGTCAGGTTAGGTGAGGTTAGGTTAGGTTAAGTTAGGTTAGGTATGGTATGGTTAGGTTAGGTCAGGTCAGGTTAGGTTAGGTTAGGTTAGGTTAGGTTAGGTGAGATTATAGAACTTAAATTGTTAGGTTAGGTTGAGTTAGTAAGTTTAAATAGTGATATATAGATGTTGGAATAAGATAACATTACTTTAGTTTATATTATAGTGTATTTACTGTGTTTAGAAAATGTTTAAGTAGTAGTAGTAGTAGTAGTAGTAGTAGTAGTAGTAGTAGTAGTAGTAATGATTATAGAAGGCTATGCAATTTATCTATATACTCTAATTCTATGCTATATAAACACTCCTTCCTTTTGTGTTTGGAAGTGAAAAACAATAATAATAGTAATAGTAGTTAGAGGAGGAGGATAAGGATAAGTAGTAATAGTAATAATAATAATAGTAATAATAATAATAATAACAACAACAACAATAACTCCAACAGGAAATACGCCTCCATCGTGTTCATCATTAATAACCGTTTTGAGACCAGCAAACGCAAGCTCAATTACCTTACCTTCGAGGACTTCTCTGTCTGTGCTTCCCTAATGATGTCAAGCTGGACCACCGCCTCCCCCCTCGCCCCCCCCCAAGCACCAGACACAAGGGATGATACAGACTTCGATCGAGACTTTCTGATTGAGCTGCGGGATTTCAAGTTACTACTCGACCGGGAGAAGGAGCATAGGAAGTAAGGTTAAGTTAGGTTAGGTTAGGTTTATTTTTTTTTTTTATTGTGGTTTATATTATGAATTGTGTAGTATTAGTTGTGTGATTTATATATTCTATTTAATTATACTTTTTAATCAAGGTCTCACTCACTCTCTCTCTCTCTCTTTCTCTCTCTCTTTTAGCGTGACCCTAAGCCATCTACGAGGAAAAATACCCGACCGCATGTGTTCCGAGGTCGAGAGTAATTTCAAAACCTACTCCCGCGGCATTATTAACATCGGCTGCTCACTCAATAACTCTCGGGACTTGCGTGACTTCTTTGTGGATGCGGTGGAAAAGGTGGTAGAGCCGTGTAGACAGGCAAGGTGGAGGGCCCCTGAGCTGGAGGTGTTTCTGAAGGTGTATGCGGAGGCTGGGTCTGCATTGGATATCATGGCAAGGTGTGTGTGTGTGTGTGTGTTGTGTTGTTTTTTTATTTTTTTTTATTTATAGAGCTGTGTGTGGTGTTTATATAGTTGTGTGTGTGTGTGTGTGTGTGTGTGCGTGTGTGTGTGATGTGTTTTAAATAGGAGAGCATGAGTTTTTGTGATGAAATTATAATTTATACTTTCTGAAACAAACTGAACCTAACGTAACCCTCCCTACACACACACACACACACACACACACACACACACACACACACACACACACACACACCCTCTACCCCCTACACACACACACACACACGTACAGAGGTTAATATATAGTGTAATTAGGTGTTATTTAAAGGTTATATTGCATTAGATAATCCTGCTATTTTTAACCTTATTTACTTCCTGCATTAGTTTATGAAAGTTGTGTGTGGTTATAATTTTGCCTTTTTGTGTATGTATGTATGTATGTATGTATGTATGTATGTATGTATGTATGTAGATGTGGCTTATTAAATGCTTATTATATATATATATGAAATGATGATGATAATTGTTATGATATATTTAGCTTCGTAATGCTATATATATATTTATTTATTTATTTATTTATTTATTTATTTATTTATTTATTTATTAACCTTTTTCTCTCTGCTTTGCTTATTTTAATGTAATGTTTGCATGCTATTTAACCTTGCATTAAATATTTTCTTATTGTAATCCTTCCCTCCCTTCCCTCCTACCTTCCTCCGTCCCTCCGTCCCTCCCTCCCTCCTTCCTTCCCCCACAAGAAAACACAAAGGAAGAAGGTGAGACAATACACATATAAAAAGGGAACAGTTACCTTTCTTATAGTTAGTGTGTTAGGTTAGGTTCGGTTCGGTTCGGTTCCGTTCGGTTAGACACTAGACTCACACTAGTATTTGCACACCATCACCCTTATTCACCCTACCTGCACACTTCTATTTTTATTTTATTTTCCTTCTCTTTCTCTCTCTCTCTCTCTCTTTTTTTTTCTCTCTATCTATCTGTATATCTATCTATCTCTCTTTCAAGTCGAGAGAGAAAGAGAGAAAAAAAGTGAAAGAGAGAGAGAGATAGTAATAATGTAGTTTCTATTATTTTTTATATATACTACTACTACTACTACTACTACTACTATTACTATTACTACTACTACTACTACTACTACTACTACTACTACTACTACTACTACTACTACTACTATTGTATCACGTAATATAAGTTAGCTAAGAGTGTGTTAGGTTAGGTTGTGGTATTTATATAATAGTAAACCCCTCACACCTTATAATAATAATAATAGTAGCATAATAGTAAGGTTAAGACTGGTTATATTGACACCCTAAGCACCTCACCCTTCTCTCCTCACCCTAAGCACCTCTCTCCTAGGCTGTGGTTAGGTTAGGGTGACTGGCTTCTTGTCTAGGGGTGTATGTGTGGTGAGAGGACTGCATGTGTGTGTGTGTATGTGTGTGCATGTGTGTATGTGTGATGCGATATAATTTAATGTTCTATATCTTCAAGAAAAAAAATTATATTGGAATGAGGAATAGGAAATATTAATGCATGTTTATTTATTTATTTTATTTTTGGTATTTTTCTTGGTAATTATCATCTTTTCTATCATCTATACTAATCATCATCTTATTATATCATCTATACTAATCATATTTTCTCTCTCCCTCCCTTCTCTCCCCCCCATAGTGACCCTTCCCTGCGCACTACCTGGGAGCGGTACATGAACACGATGCGGGTGTGTTTGGCGCAGCTGTACCACTCTTGACGCCACGCCCCGCCCCTAAGGCTCACCAGGACGGCCACAGTGCAGGAGAAGGTGGTGGGGATGACAGGAGAATGACCCTCGCTATGCCATGGTGAGGGTGTGTGTGTGTTTGTGTGTGTGTGTGTGGGGTGTGTGTGGGTGTTTTTATTTTTTATTTTTTATTTTTTATTTATTTATTTATTTTTGTTTGTTTTAATCTAGTTGTGTGTGTTTGTGTGTGTGTTTTATGTTTTTTTGTTTTTTTTTTCTTGTGTGTGTGTGTGTGTGTTTTCTTTCTTGTGTGTGTTTATTGTGTGCGTTTATTTTTGTGTGTGTGTGTGTTTTTGTGTATGTGTGTGTGTAGTGTTGTATATATATATATATATATTTATTAGTTGTAAAAAAAATAATACTTTATGTAGTAATAGTTCTCTCTCTCATAGTTTGTGTAAATATAGATAGTTTTATTATTATTATTACTATTATTATTATTACTTAGAAACTTGTAGATAAAAAAAAAACACCACTAGATCTTTTTCATTTTAATCTATTACTCGTGCATCTCATTCCTTATACAATTTATTTACTAATGACGCGATCACTTATATAGAAAAACAGGAATTAGATCTCATTATTACCATCTCATTATTATCATCCCCTGCGTGCCTCAGTGCCTCGAAGGTGCAGTCTCTTCATAGCAAGGAAGTGTTCACCAGCCCAAGGTAACGGTGGGGGGGAGGCGGGTTGGAGGTAAGGGGTGAGGGTGGGTGGAGGGTGAGAATGAGGGTGTGGTGGAAGGGAAGTGTTGTTGGGTGAAGGGTGAAGGGTGAAGGGTTTGTGAGATGGTTGGGGGAAGCAGGTAGTGTGTGTGTGTGTATATATCAAACAGGATTTTATTAATTATTTGTCACCATACCTTCAAATACTTTCCTGTGATCAATATAATGCAAGTGGAAGTACTATTATTATTAACCTATTCATATATTTATCACAAGTTAAAAAAAACACAATAAATTCACTAAACAATACATCCATCATTATTCTCATTACATAATTAACTCTAACAATCATTATCTTTTCTCTTCCCACAGCCCACCGTCAGTCCAGCTTAGAATGACCTTAAATGAGGCAAGGTCACTGCCTAAATTACTGACCTGACCCTACGTGACCTTCCTGACCTCACTCCTGCTGGGCTGCATTGGAAGGGTAACTTAGCTAGCTCAGTTCTATAAGTAGCTGCTAGCATTAAACTAACTTAACCTAACTTAATATAGAAAAACAGATTGATAATATAAGTTAAGGTATAGAAAAGCAAGATGTGGGAAGATGATACAAAATGGAAAATGATTATATAGATACGGTAATATATGAATCAGTGGAATGAATACAATGATAAGGAAATTATTGATATATTACGGAACATTTGAATATTAACACAACACAAATGATTGATAGAGAGATGTGGTTATGTTATTAGTGTGAGTATATATATAATTTCAAAATCAATATTACTTTCCTTATTATATATATATGTAAACTTTACTTTCTATATATGTTAATTAAGTTACTCACTTATTTAACTTAATACTAATCTGTACAAAGGTAATTAATTTGTTTATATTAATTAATTAACTCATTTATTCAATTAACTTCATGCTAATATGTACAAAGGTGTTTAATTGTTGTTTAAATAATGGACAAAAAAAAATATATATATAACACGTATATTACCTACTCTGTCCCTGCAAACTTAAGACCAAGAAATTAATTGAACACAAACTTATTTTTTTTATGTATGTATCTTGGGTGTGATTAATAGTTTTTTTTTTTTCTTAATTAATGAAATAAAAATTGAAAACCTAAACACTTTTCACGTCCCAAGATATAAAAAAAATTAATTGAACACATACAAATTTTTTTTTTTATATATGTATCTTGGGTGTGATAAATATAGTTTTTTTTTTCTTTTTAATTAACGAAAAAAAAAATTGAAAAACCTATACATTTTTCACATCCCAAAATCTATATATAAAAAAAAATTAATAGCTACATCTAATTATGGGACGATTGTTGTTGTTTTAAAAAGATAATGACTATATATTATTTCAAGGTCAAGGTTGTTACTGCTTCAACGAGGTGATTACATGCTTACCTGTACAGTGTATCGCCTAATTGTAAATGTCAGATCCATGTACATTGTCAAAAAAAAATTGTTATAATGTTATGTACGTATAATTTATGTATGTACTGTACGTATTTTTGGCTTAATTTACCATACATATCACACACACACGCGCACACACACACGTACACAACGAGCTACAACGAAAAACAACACAACAATGTAAATAAAAAAATAAATAAACAAACATAATTATACTTGAATATAATATAATATAATTGGTGTTTCTGGTAATGGTATTTAAGACTCATTTAACTATATATTAAACCCTCATATTCATCCTTATGTGTATATGGAAAGAATTCAAACCTGTCTATGTACGTATAAAAAAACAGACATGAGATGATTACACACACAGGTACAAAGGGAGAAAGATCAGATTTTATTTATTTATTCATTTATTTTTTTAGGGACGACAAAAATACGTTAAAAATATAAATGATTGAATATTAATTTGAAGACTTGTATGTTATGATTATATGTGCCAATGTAAGGTGTGTTAAAGTGTGTTAGTGGGGGAAGAGGGGAAGGGAAGGGAAGGGAAGGGAAGGGAAGGGAAGGGAAGGGAAGGGAAGGAGAGAGCCAATTAATTTTCTATTCCCTCCCTTCTCTCCCTTTTATCTATATATTTCCTCCCAATTTCTCATTTATACAAAGATTAATATATATAAATTAACATCAAAAAATGATTAATATAGAAAGATAATATACAAAGATTATTAACTTAACATAATTTCTAAGACTGTTCCTCCCTTTCAAAAATTTCTAAGACTGTTCCTCCCTTTCAAAAATTTCTAAGACTGTTCCTCCCTTTCAAAAATTTCTAAGACTGCTCCTTCCTCCCTTTATACAATATCTAACCTCCCTATAAACCCCCCTGCCCCCCCATCACTTATACATACTGCCAAGGTTTGAAAGACTGTGCAAGGATTAATAAAAATACGATATATGTAAAATCTATTATTATTCATGTTTATTTTTTTTTCTTCTTCAATTCCTCGTTAAAATGTGGTCTAAAAAATATATATATACGTATACATAGTCAAGTTTTGTGTTAGTTTTTATTATTATTATTATTATGTATTGTATTTAGTCATGGTTAAAATGGCCTATTATTATTATGGTGTTAAAAATATTTGGAGGAAAGAATGAAGGAAGAAGAGGAGGAAGAAAGGATGGAGGAATGGAGGAAAGAGAAGAGTGAGAGAATGGAGGAATGGAAGAGGAGGAGGAAGAAGACAGGAGGAAGATAAAGGAAGAATATGAAGAAATAAAAAAATAAAAAAATAAAACACAAACCACACGAACAATAAAAACCGACAATATCAATATAAAAACTCCACATTAAAAAAAATAAAAAATAAAAAACCTAACCTAACGCTAACCCCATACCAAACGTTAGCTAATCTCCGACGCCTTCCGCTTCCTCATCTGTTCCACCTCCGTCACCGGTTTAATTATATGACTCCTGCGCGTGATCCAGAGTTGGTGGTCCTGGAACATCCTCCGGCCGGTCTGGAATAAGCTTAGTTCCAGGCGGTCAAAACGATTTTTACGATTTGGTGCCTCGTCCTCGGAGCAGTTCAAGGCAGTGTCCATCAGGCCTCGGAGACGAAACTTGAGGGTCTGTGGAGGGAGGTAGTAGTAGTGGTAGTTGTAGTTGTAGTTGTAGTTGTAGTAGTAAGGTAAGGTAAGGTAAAGTAAGGTAAGGTAAGATAAGGTAAGTTAATCTAAGGTAAAGTAAGATACGTATACACATTACATAGCTCACGCCCTTTATACCACACCTACTTACACCCACACCCACTCCACACTTACTGAGGTGAGCAGCTTGCCCAGGGCCACGCCGTCCCCCCGGGCTAGCGGCAGGAGGTGGAGCCCGAAGTCATAGTAGTAAGGGGCTAAGGCGTGAAGGTCTACCAACTGGGCCTCAGCACGTAAGATGTTTCTAGAGAGGAGGAAGGATGTGTTAGTATGTGTGTGTGTGTGTGTGGATTATGTTTTGTTTTTTCTCTCTCTCTCTCTCTCTCTCACCTGTAGCGCTCAGCATAGGCGCGTGGTAGCTGGTAGGACACAATTTTGCGTCTGGGTCCTAACACCTTGACGAGCCAAAGAGGAAGTTCCAGCGTAGCGCCCAGCTGGAGATCCTTATCCTCACTAGCCGTATTGAGGTAACCTGGAGGAGGAGGAGGAGGAGGAGGAGGAGGAGGAGGAGGAGGAGGAAGAAAGTAGAGGTTCATATACATTCACGTAACATATTAATCTTTATATATAAGTTCATAATTACCCCATTAATACTCCTTTTCCTTCCTTCCCTCAGTACTCACCCAGCCCCATTAGATTCCTCTGCACCTTACACGGGACCTTCTGGTTAGTGGCGAGAATGTCATCCAAGCTGAAGTAGTTTGGGGTGTAGCTGGCGTGGAGGGTGCGGGTGTTCATCACGAAATTACACTTAAATGGCTCTTAGAATGTTACTTAAATGCCGCTTAAATGGCTCTCAGAATAGCAGCTTAAACGGGGTAGTTCCTGTTATTTTCGCCTTTTTTAAAACTATTTTGTCTTGTTTTTATAGTTTGATCAGCCTCCTTGTTGTCTGAAGGTGTTTATCTTGCTTTATCATTAGTTATTTTTATGCACTGAAGGGAAAATATATTAGGTTTTTCTTTTGAATTCGTAAAGCAGTTTTGAATTCACTGATGTGTTTTCACTTTTTTTTCTATTTTCTGTCTTATTTATGTGGGTTTGTCTCTCTTCTTGTTATCTTGTGTTGATTATCTTCCTTTATCATTGGTTATTTTAGTTATTTTATGCACTGGTAAGGAATTATAGTTATTTTTCTAATTTCCATTCTCCTTCCTCGTCTTCCTCCCGCTCAGATCAAAAGTTTGTTATTGTTATTGTTAATGTTTTTGTTTTCATTTATTGTTGTTGTCTCTTAATTTGGATTTAAATATAAAAATAAACACATTTCTGACCTATAACGATTTTTTAAACTTATAATAGAAATGAAGGATGTATAATAACATATAGTAATTCGGCTTTTTTTTTCCTTTTTTTCTCTTCTATCGCTCCTCCTTGAAGGATTAACACGGACTGACTAAATTATATCCATTTATTTATATTAAGAGCCTTGGTTCATACTCAGGATCAGGTATTTGTATAGTGAAGGACATAGTGTATTAATTAGTGTAGTGTATTAATTAGTATGTGATGAGGGAGTGTGGGCAAGGCAAGGCAAGGCAAGGCAAAGGTTCGTGTCCTATAGAGGTAACCAAAGATGAGGTGAAATATTGTTTTTTGAGATATTTTAAGTATAATTTGAAGTGGTTTTCTCTGCCAAAGCAATTAAATACAAAAATGGGTGACGCCAGCAATCTAGGGAACTCAATGCTATGGTATACTGAATAAAAACAGTCAAAACTAATAATAACAGTAGTAGTGATAGTCGTAGCATTTATAACCACTATTATTTAAGCAATACAACAACCATCTTTACAATCTTTTCATCCTGTATTCCAAAACAAAATGATATAGTATTAAAATTTATATATAACCTCAATTATAACGCTAAATACAATCATTGATAAAGATGTGCATCCTAACTATTATTTAAGCAAAACAGAAATTACCTCTACAATATATCTATGTTATACACCAAACAAGCGATATATATATTACAATTTTTATATGATTTGATTAACACATAACAACACATATTAACTTTTAAAATCAATTGTATATATATAATCAAGTTTATACCAATATTAAGTTATAATGATCATATCCTTACTATGAGGTTGGCAAGTTTAATATGATTAATTTTTGAGTTTATTAATATATAATGACGAATAAACCTGTGTGTATATTTGTATTAACGTTGGGTATTGAAATGCTATAAAGATGCACACCCTCCTTCCCTAAGACCTCGCCATTGTTGTCAAATCTTCGCCTCGTCTCCCTGTGTTTCCCGCGCAGTTGTAAGTATTATGGCAACACATTACACCACCGCCTTCTGCCCTCACCACACTCCCTCCACACTCCCCTCATTAACCACCTCACACCTAATGAACACTCACTACCACCTCATTAACGCTGCTACGAGATGGAAGGAGGATGTTCGACCTTGAGAGAGAAAATATTTTGTTTGGAAATAAATTTAAATGGATGACTTTATTTATTTATTTATTGATGTGATTTTATTTTGATCTGTGTTTTTATGAATTGGTGTGGTTGTGTTTCATTTATATATTTAATTCAATGGTTTTCTATAATGTTATCAAGGATTATTTTTTGTTTTTTATTGTTATTTTGACGAGTGGTGATTATTTTTGTTATTTTTTGTTAGTGTTGGGTTGGATCTCATTAGGATGCTTATTAAGGGTTCCTATAGGATTATGAAGGATATTAAGAGGCAGAGAGAGAGAGAGAGAGAGAGAGAGAGAGAGAGAGAGAGAGAGAGAGAGAGAGAGAGAGAGAGAATAGTTAAAATTGTACGTCTTTATTTTTCTTATTGATGTTAATAAAATTTGTGTTGTGAAGACAAGTTGATGTTTCAAATGACATCAATGTTCTTAGTGATTCTTAACTTCAATGTGAAAATGATGCCAAAGTGAGAATATATATTAAGATAAATGTAGATAAAGAATTGAAACATTGGAGATTATTAAGTTAAGGTTAGTCTATTAATTTTGAGACAATGATTATTTATTTATGGTTAGGATATAATGTTTTTACAATGCATAACATTTTGAAATATACCAAACCAAACCTATCCCTGCAAGGCTAATGTAACCTAACTCTAACCCTCCGTGGCTAACCTAACCTAACTAGATTTCAATATTATCCAAAACATTTAATAATAGCAGATGAACAATCAATGTATTTCTAACCTAACCTTGATTCTGACCTTACCAAACACACCTGGTGGAGGGTGATCTTGACACCTTACATCCTCACCTGTAGGTCATTAATGCACACCTTGATTACCTGAAGTATGACCTAGTGTTAATTGTGTGTGTTAATGTGTGTGTGTTAATGTGTGTGTGTGTTTCAGGTGAGAGTGAGTGAGTGAGAGTGATGTCAGAGAGTGAAGATGGCAGCATCCTTGGAGGCGGTGGACCCTTGGAGATGAACATAGTGTCCCTTCCCAAGATGGACGGTGCCCCCCTGGACCAGCTAGGCCTGGGTGGGGGGACGGGCACCCTGGCTCCCCTTGGTGGTGGTGGTCAGCACTACACCACCACGGCCTCCGCCAGTCCCCAGGGCCTGCTGGAGGGTGTCATGGCCCCGGGGAGCCGCACGCTGGCCACGGTGAGTCCCTCGGTCACCTTCAGCAGTGCAGGGGGTGGGGGGCAGGAGTCCTACGGCAGCCTGGAGTACGTGACACAGATGCCCCTGGCTGAGGCTCAGGCCAAGTTCCCGGAGGCCTTGGTGTCCGTGGATAACGTGTCCTTCGTGGACATGAACGAGGCGGCCATCAAGGGTGCCGGGGCGCCCCTGGAGCTGTACTTTGATGTGATCAACCCGGCAGGCACGGCCCCGCCCCAGGCCACACCTGCCCCCCCCGGCCACCACACCCGCCACGAGCACCAGACACCCAAGGCTCAGCTGCTGGAGCGGGCATACACAGACCTGTTCCTACAGCAGCAGCAGCAGCAGGAGCAGCAGCAGGCAGCACAAGAGCAGCAGCAGCACCACCACCACCACCACCATCCTGATGATGAGCCGGAACACATCCTGCCTGACGTGGGTCCTGGAGGCCTGGCCCAGCTTGAGGATGACTCCTTGCCCTCGGCCCTGCAGGACTACCGCAAGGTGATCAAGGTGGAGAAGAGAACAATGAACAACCAACACTCACACCACCTACACCAACAACAGCACCAACAGCAGCACCAACAACAGCAGCAACAACAGCAGCAGCAGCAACAGCACCAGTTAACACAGCAGCAACAACACCAGCAGCAGCAGCAGCAGCAGCGGCAGCTTCAGCACCCACACAGACTGCAGCAGCAGCAGCAGAAATCATTCCAGTTCCAACAGACACAAGTTAGAACCACACAAGCCTTGCAGCAGCAGCAGCAACAACAGCAACAACAACAACAACAACAACAACAACAACAACAGTTGTCACAGCAGCAGCAGCAGCAGCAGCAACAGCCGCAGCAGTTATCCCAGCTGCACCAGTTGCCACAGCATCACCAGAAGTCGTTCCAGCAGGGTGTGGTGGTGAAGAGTGTGGACACCCCTAGTGTGGAGGCTACTGCTGCTGCTGCATCTTCATCATCATCGTCGTCATCGTCGTCATCATCGTCATCGTCGTCATCATCATCAGCAGTACACCCTGGGCTGCAGCACCTTCCCTTGGTGTCCCGCAGTGGCCGGCCAATCAGGCGACGGCCGGAGTATGTGGAGTATGTGAGTCAAAACCTGAAGGAGGAGGAGGAGGGCTGCCCCCCACCACACGCCCCCCCGCCCCCCACCCTGCAGCTGCCCGTCAAGGTGGAGGCCATGAGTGTGGGGGAGTTTGAGGAGGAGGAGGTGCCTGAGGAAGAGGATGACCCCATGGATGATGACGGGGACTCGGGGGAGGAGGACCTGGAGGGTGGCGGGGGACTGTGCTCCGGGGACGGCAAGAAGTCACTCCCACACAAGAAGCGCATCCCTCGCAAGCTGAAGTCAGCGCGGCGCCACACCACCAAGACCCACAAGTGTACACAGTGCAGCCAACAGTTCTGTACGCCACACCAGCTAGCCACACACCGCCTCACGCACACACCACCACCGGCTAAACCCAAACCATTCCGGTGTGAGATATGCGGCCGCGGTCTAGACACCCAATTGAAGTTCTTTGAGCATTTAAAAGGCCATTACGAGCCTAACAAGAAGCACAGGTGTGAGGTGTGCGGGGGGGAGTTTGAAAGTGCCGCTGCCTTACAAGAACACTCACTTGTACACTCTAGAGAACACTTCAAATGCGAACTATGCAACAAAACATTCCGCAAGGAGAGCATGCTGGAGGTCCACCTTAAAGTAGCACACGTCGAGGAGGAGGAGGGCGCGGGGGGTGGGGTGGACAAGCCCTACTCTTGCCCGGCCTGCCCTAAGAGTTACCGCACACAGATGGCGCTAGACACACACGTACAGACGGAACACGGCGAAAATCCACCTGAATTTAACTGCGAAGATTGTTACCGCGTGTTCAAGTCCAAGACCAAGCTGATCACCCACCGCAAGGCCGAGCACAAGGAGGAGGCGCCCCAAGCTAAGGGCGCCCCGAGGAAGAAGGTGAAGGTGGGGAAGGCCGTCAAGGGGGGGTACGCCTGCACGATGTGTCCTAGGGTGTTCACGCATAAGAACTCGCTAGTCTATCACATCAGAGGACACACAGGTAAGGAAGATACCTCCTCACCTCTTCTTACTGTTACTATTACTGTTACTTTTACTGTTACTCATACTGTTAATATTACTGTTAGGTTAGGTAATATTACTGTTAACATTACTCCTACTGTTCCTAACCTAACCTTACCTTGTACCCCAAACCTAACCTAACCTAACCCTCCACGTCTAACCAAACCTAACCTAACTTAACCCTCCACATCTAACCTAACCTAACCTTGTACCCCAAACCTAACCTAACCCTCCACATCTAACCAAACCTAACCTTGTACCTCTAACCTAACCTAACCCTCCAAACCTAACCTAACCTTACCTTGTACCCCAAACCTAACCTAACCTAACCCTCCACATCTAACCAAACCTAACCTTGTACCCCTAACCTAACCTAACCCTCCAAACCTAACCTAACCTTACCTTGTACCCCAAACCTAACCTAACTTAACCCTCCACACCTAACCTAACCTAACCTTGTACCCCAAACCTAACCTAACCTAACCCTCCACACCTAACCTAACCTAACCTTGTACCCCTATACCCCTAACCTAACCCTCCACACCTTAGGAGAACGACCGCATCAATGTGAGCAGTGCGGCAAATCCTTCTACGCGGCCAGTGCCCTCAAGGTCCACCTCAGACTACACAGCGGGGAGAAGCCTTACAAGTGTACAATGTGTGAGAAATACTTTAGGCAATGGGGTGACCTGCGCTACCATACAACCTCTGTACACTCAGAGAAAAGGTGTGTGTACGTGTGTGTGTGTGCGTGTGGAGGGTGGTCTGTGTGTGTGTACGTGTGTGTGGAAGGGGTCTGTGTACATGTGTGTGTGTACGTGTGTGTAAGAAAGTAAGGTATGACAATGAGAGAGAGAGAGAGAGGAATGTGAGTCATTATTTTTATTATTATGTGATATATATCTTCAATTATCTTCATTATCACCACCCTCCTCTTCCTCCTTCCTCCTCCTCCTCCTCCTCCTCCTCCTCCTCTTCCCCCCCCCTAGGCAGTACCAGTGTGAATTCTGCGGCAAGGACTTCAAACGCAAGTACTGTCTTGTGGTACATCGACGCATACACACAGGAGAGAAGAATTACAAGTGTGAGTACTGTGGCAAGGCATTCCGAGCCGCCTCCTACCTACAGAACCACAAACGGATACACACAGGTGAGGTGGGGGGTGTGGGGGTGTTTGGGGGGGGGGTGTGTGTTTTGGGTGTGTCTTTGTTTGGGAGTAAATTGAGTGTATGTGTGTGTTTTTTTAGGTTATTTAAGTGTGTGTGTGTGTGTGTTTAGGGGATAATTGAGTGTGTGTGTGTGTGTGTGTTTTTTGTTTTATGTAAGTGTGTGTGTGTGTGTACGTTTAGGAGATAATTGAGTGTGTGTGTGTGTGTCTGGGGGATGATTGAAAGTGTGTGTGTGTGTATGTATGTATGTGCGTATAACCTAACCTAACATTCCAGGTGAGCGGCCACACCCTTGTCCTGACTGTGGCAAACCGTTCCGTGTGCGTTCAGACATGAAGCGCCACAGACAGACGCACATGAGGGACGGCACCACCACAGTTACGCAGCCACAGCCACCACCACCACCGCCACCACATGTTACACAGGCCCAAACACCACAGTCACCTTCGCCAACTGTAACGGCACAGGTAGGTAATTGTGTGTGGTGGTGGTGGTGTGAGATATCTCTATTCTCTCTCTCTCTCTCTCTCTCTCTCTCTCTCTCTCTCTCTCTCTCTCTCTCTCTCTCTCTCTCTCTCTCTCTCTCTCTCTCTCTATTTCTTTCTCTTTTTCTATCTCTATTTCTTTCTCTCTTTCTCTCTCTATCTCTCTCTCTATTTCTTTCTCTTTTTCTATCTCTATTTCTTTCTCTCTTTCTCTCTCTATCTCTTTCTCTCTCTTTCTATTTCTTTCTCTCTTTCTCTCTATATTTCTTTCTCTCTCTATTTATTTCTTTTTTTTTTCTTTCTTTCTTTCTCTCATTTTTATTGTATATTTTAACTTTTTTCCCCTTCCATTTATTTCCTTCCTTCCTTTCTTCCCTTCCTCCTTTATACATATAATTATTTCCCTTCCTCCTATCCTAATACCAGTCACTTAATTTCCCTCCATCCTATCCTCCTTATTTCCCTCCTTCCTTCCCTCTCTTTTACCTATACAATTACCATACCTAATCACCCTCCTTCCCCCACCCCATACACCCCCTCTACCCCTATAATTAACCCTACCCCCCCATTACAGTTGGTTCCGGGTACAATTACGCAAGCCGGCAGTAGTCAACCGCAACTCATACTGTCAGATTCAGTGTCAGTCCCGGGCAGTGGTGAACAGCCAATCAGAATCATGGTGTCGGGTCTTAACGCACAGCATGTGGCGGCCGCTGTGCACCCCCCACCCGCACATAGACAGTCACAGGTATGGGGTGTGTGTGTGTTTGTGATGTATGTATATATATTGTTTTGTTTGTATTGTCTTGTCTATAAAAAATTTGTTATTATTATTATTATTATTATTATTATTATTATTATTCAGTTTGCTATTAAAATCATGAATATTTATTGCATTAATCACGTCTGCATCAAATTTATTCATGATTTTATATATGTTAATTTATACAGTTTTGATAAATTTCTGTACCATTAACCATTTCTATCATTTTCATATTATTATCATTGTTATTATCATCATTATCATTATTATTACAGCACGTAGCGGTCCCAGTCTCGGGTAACCTCGCCGCCCTCACTGCTAGTCCCGTCTCCCCTGGCGGCACCACCACCCTGAGCCCTGAGGTTATAATTATGGATGAAAATACACACCAACCCATCAACCTCAACATTATACCTCGCATGATTGCCTCAGACCAGGTGGCGTCATCTCCCCACAACAACCATGCTACATTAGTCACTGAGGAGGAGGTGGGGGAGGTAAGATGGGGGTGTGGAGGTGGGGAGGGGAGGGTAGGTAAGGTAGAATTGATTAAAATAAACTTGATACATGTGTTTTTGTCTGTCTATCATATAAAAAATAACAAAGAAAATGTGATTATATTTCTTTCTCTGACTGTGGATAAAAAAAGTAGATGATTGTTCTTATGTTCTTATGTTCTCCTGTTCTGTTCTGTTTTTCTCTTCTATTTTTCTGTTTTTGTTCTGTTTTTCTGTTGTTCTGTTCTTTTTTCTGTTCTGTTTTTCTGTTCTTATGTTTTTCTGTTGTTCTGTTCTGTTTTTATGTTCTATATTTCTGTTCTTCTGTTTTTCTATTCTCCTGTTCTTCTGTTCTCCTGTTCTTATGTTCTCCTGTTCTCCTGTTCTAATGTTCTTATGTTGTTCTGTTCTCCTGTTCTTATGTTCTTCTGTTCTCCTGTTCTTCTGTTCTCCTGTTCTTCTGTTCTCCTGTTCTAATGTTCTTCCTTCCTTCCAGTACCAGTTGTCCAGCAGCAGTGGACGGAACACTCTGGAGGTGCGGGGGGAGGAGGGCAGCGTGTACGTGTGGCATGGGGTCTTCACTAACTAAACGCACACACGCGCACACCACAACAACTACGACTACACAAAGGTAGGATTATTGGTACACATTCATTAGTATAGGATGTTGTAGGAGCATAGGATGGTTAAAGATAGGATTTATTTCACTGGTCTAGGATGTATAATGAATTCCTTAGGTTATGAAGGATGCTATAGGATGTTTATTTAGGATTTATTTACGGTCCTGTTTATGAAGGATGTCTAAGGATGTAATTTGTAGGATATTCTAAGGATGTGTTTAAAAATATTGATTCATAAGATTAATTTAAAGGATATTATTATTTTGTAGGATTTATTAAGGACATTTTAACAATATTTTAAATCTATTAGAACATTTTTTAGACATTTTTAACTATAATAACTTAGGAAATTGTTAATATTTACAAAACTATTTATACCTAAAGACAATATTTTAGGTCAAAGTTATTTATATATCAATTATTTTTCAGGGTATGTGTGTGTGTGTGTGTGTGTGTGTGTGTGTGTGTGTGTGTGTGTGTGTGTGTGTGTGTGTGTGTGTGTGTGTGTGGCCTGATACCTTCAAGACCGAACGAGTGACCCAGCGTGACCTAGCTTGACCCGAAGGAAGGTAAGGAAGGAAGGAAGGAAGGAAGGAAGGAAAGGAAGTGTGAGAGAGAGAAAGAGAGAGAGAGAGACAATTATTATAGTCATACTGGGTTAAATTACAACATTTATACAACAGATAAACACACACACACACACACACACACACACACACACAAGATCTGATGTATGTATATATTCTATTACCTACATATAACACTGATTTCAACTTGTATTTATTAATCTGTATCTTTATATATATTGTATTATAACTACTAAGGTTCTTCATTCATTCACTAACTCACTTATTCATTTATTATACATTTTGAGTGAGTGTGAATAACCTAAGTACAGTATTTTTATATATATATATTGTGTACAGTCTGGTTTATATATATAGTTAGATTAGGTTAGGTTTGGTTATGCATTATGTAGTGTATAATGCGTATATTATTATTATTATTATTATTATTATTATTATTATTATTATTATTATTGAGTTATTTTACTTTACTATTTGAAAAGGATATGATTAATTAGTGCAATATTTTCCTCAATTTATAAGGATTAATATTACTCTTTATAACGCAGCCTTACAGTCATATACAGTCACATACAGTCAAATACACAGTCACATACAGTCAAATACAGTCACACACAGTCACATACACTCACATACAGCTACACACAGTCACACACAGTCACATACACTCACATACAGCTACACACAGTCACATACAGTTAAATACAGTCTAATTGAGAGAGTGATTAATAATTATGGAAAATATTAAATTGTATTGTAGCAAGATTGAAAGTAAAAATGGGATTCCTTATGTAAATTATGTGTGTGTGTGTGTGTGTGTGTGTGTGTTTTTATATTTATGTGTGTGTTTTTGACTTTTTTTTACTGTGTGTGTATTTGATTCTGTGTATGTTTTTTTTTTTTTTAATACTGTGTGTGTGTTTTTGACTGTGTGTGTTTGTGTTTTTGACTGTGTACGTATGTGTGTGTGTGTGTGTTTAAAAAAAAAAACTTGTGTACGTGTGTATGTGTGTGTGTGTGTGTGTGTGTGTAGTGAAAATAATACAAGCTACATTGTGCTAATATATACAAGCTTAATTTCAAGAGAGATTTAAAATAGCAGTTAGTTAGTTAAATAATCAAATAAATCAATCAATACGTACATACATACATACATACATACACGGGGTTTAAAATGCACAATTGTGTGATATATATATTGTATTATTGTATTATATTGTATTATGTTATTGGAAAAAACTTATATACATTCCAGCCTATTATACAGTTTTACATTTCCACGTGTGTGTGTGTGTGTGTGTGTGTGTGTGTGTGTGTGTGTGTGTGTTTGTTTGAGGTCACACGTGGGAATGTAAGACTGACCTGACTTAACTTAACTTAACCTAACTATAAGGTTGAATATATAGTACAAATGTTTCCTATGGGGTTGGATTTCCTGCTATTATTATTATTATTATCATTATTATTGTATGTATAAATCATTATTATTTTTCATGAATTTGCATTATTTATTTATTTGTATGATTTGTTTATTATTAATTTGTATTCATTAATCATTGAATATTCATGAAAATTATATAGAGGATCAAAATTATTATGCTTATATATATAATTTTTGAGGAATCTTTACAAATTTTTCACTGGATCAAAAAACAACATTAATATCTGGTTTGTTTTAACATCTAACCAGAAATATATAATTGATTACCTAATTAATGTTTTCTAAGACACTAATGACCTTATTTGTTATTGATTATGCCGAGCTGGGAAGTAATTATTTTGGTCAGTGTCTTAATTAATGAGGTAAAGTAACTATGAAATTAATTAATGAAAAAAAGAATAAGGAATAACATTTTGCAGTCTTCCACATCAAAAAACACGCATTATATAATATTTTAATGGGTTTTTAATTTTATTTTGATGATTTTGTGTTGAGTTGCATCAGAATTATGGGTAAAAATTCATATCAACAACACAGTAGTATTAGTTGAGGTTAGGTTAGATTAGATTAGATATAATTTGATTCACCTTATCTAACCTAACAATTCAATGATATTTTGTTAGGTTAGGATATATGTTACAGGTTAGGTTCAATTAAATTAGATTATAATTGAATTAACCTAAACTAAACTAATTAAATCAAACTAAACCAGACCCCATCTAACCTAACATTACCTAACCTTACCTAAACCTTACCTAACCTTACCTAAACCTTACATAACTCAACCTAAACCTTACCTAACCTATCCTAACTATATATAATTGTGTTGTTAATATGAATAATGATTTAATTTAGTGTTTAATGCAAGGTATTTTTTTTTTGTTTATTCTGCTTTTGTTTGTATTCTATTGTATTTATTTTCTTGTTTTCCCAGAGGTGAGAGCGTGTTGTTTGTTATATATGGAATGGTCAGTACAGGTGCATCTTATAACTTTATCACCGAAGTATATTTTGTATCAAAATAGCAAATTAAATAAAGTTTTTGAAATGGTGTTGTGATTTGAATTTCATAACGTACGCCTTGAATTATTGCTATTATTATTTTATTTAATGTCTTAATAGCGGAGTACCATATCTTTTCCTGATCTATGATTCACGTAGCATATTGTGAGATTAGTTGCAAGTCATTCTATAGACAATTAAGAAAAAATTTGATAATACGTTTTGGAACTGAATTTCATTGTCATGAATGTTATATTTTATTTAAAGTCTAAATATCGGAGTTCTATATATTTTCTTGAACTATAATTCACGTAGAATATTGTGAGATTAGTTGCAAGTCATTATATAGATAAGAAAGAAAAACGTTATAATACTTTTTGGAAATTCGAAATATAAACAAACAAAAAATATCATTATTGTATTAATTTTCTTAACAAAACAGATGTGAAAAAGAGCTAAAAATAACACAGATACCATAACAAATAAAAAAACTGGATAGATAATAGAAAAATCGTTTAAATCACAAAATAAAAAGTAATGGTGCCGTTAGAAAGCTTGAAATTGGGAATGAACCAAGAAAATCGGACACACACGACAGTCTGTAAGTGCATCTCAGTAAGGCAAGATGTAGTGCGTGTGGGAGCTGGACGAAACATTATAGAAAGAAATATGAAGGCTACAGGTGTGTTAATATATATATATATATATATATATATATATATATATATATATATACATTTTAAAGTATTATAAAGACTAATCATTTTAAAATTAAGTATATTTCAACGTAATTTAATTAATATCATACATATATTACGTATTACTATAGCATATATGTATTTAACAGGGGCGTATATTCAGGGTGTGCTAGGTGGCCGCCGCACATCCTCAGCCAGAGAGAGAAATGCATGATAATTATAAATAAATTCAGCAGTACTCACCTGTTCACTCACCTGGTGGGCTTCCTCAACTAAGGCAGGAGAAGCTATATTCCGCTGTTCTGTTGAAAATATGGAGGTGGGTGTGCGGTGTGCTTGCGTTCGTTTTTGCTGCTGTAATTTTATATTGGCTTGAAGGTATAAAGTGTCGATTGAGTGCAACCTAAGTCATGGCCTCTCTTACCGATGAAACGACGGAAGTAAACAACGGAAGTAAATTGAATTGCCAAGTTAAATCAGTTTCATTGACGCCAATGTCGAGGGAGCACGTGCATTTCCCTTGACACGTCAGTAATTGTGTCGTGATTATATTGTAATAATCATTGTGTTGCGGTGTGTTTGCATCTTCATGACACACTTGGAGGAAAAAAACCTGAAAATGAAAACATAATAACGTATAGATTTAACACTCACCACGTCACGTCCCACGGAGCCTCTTCCCTCCTCCTTTGATGGACGAAGAGGAGGAGGAGGAGGAAGAGGTTGGTGTCTAGGAGGTGGAGGAGGAGGGTGGAGGGGGTGAAGGGGCGCCACCTCAAGACACTAGTCAGGGTGTGTAATGATCCAGATAAAGGAGGTCACGTGAATCTTGATCTTGAAGTCACGTGACGCGACGTTTTGCGCGGTAAATAATGGTTTTCGCGCCTGAAACCTTCACAGATGTGTTGAGTACACTATGTATAGTATGTAGGGAACGAGAAAAAAAGGAAAGGGATGGAGTAGTGATTGTTTATACTTCATTTATTTTTCCCTTAGCCAGTACCCTTTCAATGTAAAAAAAAAAAAAAAAAAAAAAATCACACGGCATTAACACTAAATTCGCCATATATTACGACATTAACACTGAAATTCGCTATATAACACGACATTAACACTGATTTTGTTATATAATACGTCATTAACACTAAATTAACACTGATTTTGCACATGATATGGCAGCTTCTAGTGTTTTGAACACTAATAATTACTGTTTGAGGCTTAACATCACAGTCCTCACCGCAGAAAACACTTGAACAATCACTACGTAGCGTTAAAATCACTCTAATTATCTTTCTCCATTTGTATATCTTTCTTATCAAAATTAAGAATATTCACACAACACACCCACACCTCACTCGTCACGGGCCATTTTTCAACTGAGCTTAGGAGGGAAGAACAGGGGGGAGGGACTCTGAAAACAATAGCCGATATGAAACAATGAATTTGATTGGCTCAAGAAGTATTGTGTGTATAAGACAACGAATGCTATTGGCTATGCTTTCACTAGTCCCTGCTAGGTGTCTCCCCCATCATAAAAATTTCCCGCCATGTTGTGGCTGGCTGGCTGGCTCAGTTTTATGCGGAATTGAACGAGTGAAGTGTGTGGAGAGAGCTGAACAAGAATCTGAGGTTGAATTTGCAGTGTGTTATTAAGGTAAGGAGATATAATGAGTGCTTAACCTAACCATATATTAACCACTATTATTATTATCATTATTATACTTAACCGCCCAACCCACCCTGGCCCCTATACTTAACCGTCCACCCAACCCTGGCCCCTATACTTAACCGCCCATCCCCTCTGGCCCCTATACTTAACCGCCCCCCCCTGGCCCCTATAGTTAACCGCCCACCCAACCCTGGGCCCCATACTTAACCACCTACCCCTCCCTGGCCCCCATACTTAACCGCCCATCCCTCCCTGCCCCCATACTTAACCGCCCACAAACCCTGACCCCCATACTTAACCGCCCACCCTCCCTGGCCCCCATACTTAACTGCCCATCCCACCCTGGCCCCTATACTTAACCGCCTACCCCTCCCTGGCCCCCATACTTAACCGCCCACCCTTCCTGACCCCTATACTTAACCGCCCACTCCTTCCTGCCCCCATACTTAACCGCCCACCCTCCCTGGCCCCCATACTTAACCGCCCACCCTCCCTGGCCCCCATACTTAACCGCCCATCCTCCCTGGCCCCCATACTTAATCGCCCACCCTCCCTACCCCCATACTTGACCGCCCACCATCCCTGGCCCCCATACTTAACCGCCCACCTTCCCTGGCCCCCATTCTTCTTCTCCTCCTCCTCCTCCTCCTCCTCCTCTTCCTCTTCCTCTTCCTCTTCCTATTCCTCCTCTTCCTCTTCCTCTTCCTCCTCCTCCTCCTCCTCCTCCTCCTCCTCTTCCTCCTCCTCCTCCTCCTCCTCTTCCTCTTCCTCTTCCTCCTCCTCTTCCTCTTCCTCTTCCTCTTCCTCTTCCTCCTCCTCCTCCTCCTCCTCCTCCTCCTCCCCCTCCTCCTCCTCCTCCTCTTCCTCTTCCCCTTCCTCTTCCTCTTCTTCCTCCTCTTCCTCTTCATCTTCATAACTACTACTACTACTACTACTATTATTATTATTATTATTATTATTATTATTATTATTATTATTATTATTATTATTATTATTACTACTACTACTATAACTACTATTCCTACTACTACTACTATTACTACTACTACTACTACTACTACTACACACACACACACACACACACACACACACCCACACACCCACACACACCCACCCACCCACCCACCCACCCACCCACACACACACACACACACACACACACACACCAGTAATTAAGTAATTAGGCATATAATAGTTATGGATTGAATCAGTGTTCAGCACACCCAGTGACAGAAACCACCATACGCCACTGGTATTTAGAGAATAATATAATGCAATAACTAATTAATCTTGTAGTAAATTAAGTAACATAATACAATAATTAGTTAATCTTGTAGTAAATTTAGGCGAGAACGTAAGCCAGTGGGTATATTAAGGTCTTTTAACGCGTGTGGAAGTAGCTCCCTGGCCCTTAGCGTCTCTCTCACTTGGACGCGTGCAAGATGGAGCAGCGAGGGCGGGTCTAGGCAGCAGGGGCGGGGCAGGATGGCGGGCAGGTCAATGTAGGATGTCTGGTCACGTAGGATCTTTGAAGGAACGCGAGGGATTGACCGTAGGATGTATCTGGTAAAGGGGGGGACTATTATTATTGTTATTTGTTATTGTTATTATTGTTATTATTATTTATTAGGGATATTAGTGTTATTAATGTTTTTTATTTATGTATTTATTTATTGTGGTATATGAAAGGGTAACAATTTTATTAGTATTTATTAATATTTATTCGTAGTACTATTAGTAATACTTTTATTCATTTATTCATCTATTTATTCGTTTATTTATCTAGTGTGTTATCTGAAAGGGGTAACATTTTTATTATTATCATCATTATTATTTTATTTTATTTATTTATTATACTTAAGGCAGGTGGCTGTAGGGGTGTCACGTGCCCAGGTTAAGAGGTCAGGTGTAGGGGGAGCGGCGCTCCCCTCCCTCCCCCCCTTCCATTCATCATACAGCTTGCGAACCAGGAATATTATTGATGTGTAAATGCCATTCCTGAAAAAGAAAAAAAAAAAGAAAGAAAAATGGCGGTGAAATATCGTACGTTTAAGGAAATTATTGTACGTTGTGGTTATATTTGTTGATTTTTTGAACGTGTGTGTACGATAATTTATTTTTTTTATTAATTTCTTGATGTATACGTTATATATATATTTTTGTTAGTTTTTGAATCCAAGATGGCGGTCATTATCCAAAAAAAACTTACGTGTTGACCCGGTGGTGGTGGTGGTGATGTTGGTGATGATGTGACGCGCCGTGCTGTAAGAGGGTCAGTACCAGGGGGGGGCTGACTGTCATGGCCGCCACCACCAAAGGGGGGGAACCACAACACCACAACGGATCACTCAACACCACGCTAACACTAACGAAAAAAAAAAAAAACGAAAATAAAATAAAATAAATAAAATAATAAGAAAATGGAATAATAATAATACAATAAATAAAAAAGAAAATTTCAAGCAATAAAAAAAAAAAAAAAAAAAAATACAATTAATATAAGAAATACAATAATAAAATAAATAAAAATGTAAAATAAATAGAATCCAATCCTCTTAACCTCACCTCACACCCTTAACTCTCCTCATAATCTGAAGGACAAACTTGAGGTCACGTGCTCTCTCCTCCTCGTCATCCTCGTCCTCCAAGAACCAACACGAGTACGAGCCCACGCCCACGCCCTCACGACCTCTGCGTCCGCCCAAGAGTAAGGCCAACTGAGGGGGGAAGGAGGAGGAGGAGGAAGAAGAAATGTATTAGTAGGAGGAGGAGGAAGAAATCGGAGGAGACTTACCTGCGATGACGACAATTTATCGGTAATTATTGACATTATTACACTTATTAGTTATTTTATTTGCTTGACTTAGAGAACAATTAGTGGAGTGGTAATAATGTGATTGTTCTTATATTACAGCTGCCGCCATTAGACTACTACTACTACTACTACTACTACTACTACTACTACTACTACTACTACTACTACTACTACTACTACTACTACAAGGGTCGTTGCGTCACAGCCTGGCAGGGGCGTGGAGTCTGTAGCCATTATGCCTCCTGCCCATCCTTGTCTTGGCAGGGATGGGCGTGGGGCAGAGGGCGCGCAGGGATCTCTCCACGACCCTGTCACGTGTGTGCGGCGCGGCGCCCCCACCTTTACCCTACCAGAACATCCACCGAGGGAACGCCGCCCCCTTTGGATTATAAGGTAGTTGTGTGTTTCTGTTTGTATGTTTGTAAGGGCCGTATCTCTGGTCATTTCGTACCAACCGTCTTGCCGGGTTACGGTATCGTGAGTCGTCGTAATTTACGCACAATATTGGAACCGTCGGGTAAATTCGCCGGGCTGCTACCTCCTCCCTAAGCTTTGCCATCATCGACATTTGTTGTTAATATTTTTCGTTATATTCCAATTAAGAGACTTCAGATATTTGAAAGACACAAAATAATATAAATGAAAAATACTTATGTAGTTTGAAGATGCTCCAGAACATTGAAATACAACAGTTAGATTTTGGTGAAGAACTTATTTGTCGATGAAGAACGGAAGCCACCAGCGCATCAACAAACACAAGTACCTCTGGACTTTGGCGTATAACTCTAGTTATTTCCAGCTTTTTAAGGTAAGATACATGTATTTATGCATTCTTGTTAGTATATTTATGAAGGAACTATGAACAGACACACCCTTCCATAGCATATTAATCCTAGAATAGGTATACAGTTGTGTTAGGAGCAGATAAATGCAAGAGAAAGTGTTCATGGCGGCTTGCGTTATACTATACGCACACGGCCCCTGGTGTAAATGTTATTTCCAGCGATCTAAGGTAAGTTGCACATATTTCTTCATTGTTGGTAGTATATTTATTAAGGAACTATTCAACAGAAGCACCCTTCCATAGTATATTAATCCAAGAATAGCATAGAGTTGTGTTAAAAAACTCATTAATGGGAGAGGAAGCTTGGTGCATATTTTGACATTAGTGAAGAGTTTGATATATGAACAAATATGGTTTGACCTCGCTTATGCTGATTGTGCTGCCACAAAAAATCATTAATTAAATATTCGTTTCCTTAACCAACTCTAACTAAACCTAACGTAATACTGGGAAGGCAGCTAGCCAATTAGGCTGACATATATCCTTTCTAGGCTACCTAGCTGAGTGTGTAGATATTGTGATCCCTAAAATACACTTACCAAATATTTTCGATAATGATTAAGAAATAGGTTCCTTCAACCCTCCATACTGTTTGTGGAGTCTTTCATTTTAACATGTAAAATGTCAGTCTGGTTGTGAAAATAATACAAGTGCTTGTATTTTTTTTTATATCAATTCCATAATGTAGTTGATTTTCGTTGGTTTACTTAATCAAGATATAATTGTATATATCTTCTCTTATCAAAATGGCTAACTATGGAGATGAATTTGGTGACCGTGAACAACTGGCAGAGTGGGAGGATTTGGCTGCCAGACCCATACGACGTTTTCATCACAGACAAGATCCCTTCCAAGTTTACTCTGAAGAGGAATTTCGACAACGATTTCGCCTCTCAAAAGAATGTACACTAGGCCTCTTTAGGAGAATACAGCATCATTTTCCACAATCAAACAGTGAAAGAGGTTAGTATCGGTATACTAAACTATCATTAATGTTGGTACATCCTGGGAGGGGAATAGCTTGATTAACAGTAACAATTAATGTGTTCTCACTACACTTCTTATGTGCAATACAACCAAGTTAATTTCATACAATTATGTACATGAAAACTTCAAAGCAGGAAATCAATTAATTAGATTATAAAAATAGATTTTTCTAATATATGTATTGAAAAATTTCTGTGATGTAAATATCCAGCAGCCGGGCTCTACGTCCTGACGGAAATATCCGTCAGCTGGACGGTAGGGGTTAATCATTCTTCGTTTGGTAATATACTCAATGTAGGAATGTTTTTTGTCGCTCGTCTCAGTACTGTATCCAGTAAGTTTTGGTATTCAATGTAGACCAAAGTGACCAGAATTGAATCGCGTATTCTAGATGTGGCCTCAAAAATGCTGTTTAAAGTCTTTTAATTAATTCTGGTTAAACCACGCGTTAATGAGCGTTCTAAAATACTGTTGCAGGCTATGGAGCACTTCAGACAAACGGTTATTTCCCGTGTGGCATTTATGGTACATCTGTGGCAGAGACGAGTGATGCTCGCTTCACATGAGCCTGGCAGAGCATCGTGTGAAAGGTCTGATTTAACATAGGTTGATGTCACACAAGCGTTTCTTTCATGCGTGGGAAAACTGCCAGGCTTAGAAATCCAATAAGTTTAATCAGGCCCTTCACACGGTGCCAACTTTACATAGTGCCCGCGCGATTCACTTCCAGTTATATATTTACTTTTTAAGATTTGCCTCAACATTTTTACAATGGTTTATCACTTTTGATAAAATTATACATATTTAAAATTAATGGAAATTACTATTTTCATTCTCCAAAAATTTAACATCCAAAGGTGGTAAGCAAAACCCATATGAGAAAATGGTAATGAGTTAGTTCATTGCATACTGAGATCAGTAACTTTACCAATAATCAGCCAAAATACCCTAATATATTGTATTACACGTTCCCCAAATTCAGAAAATTCATTGTAGAATGAAATATGTGCATTAGATGGTTAAACACATCAATTTTCCTTCCTCAGGTCTCCCAGTGTCACCAACCTTACAGCTCCTTGTGGCTCTCAGGTACATGGCAACAGGGAGTTTTCAACTTTCCATTGCTGATTGTTCTGACATGTCACAGCCAAGTGTAAGCAAGTATGTTAATCATGTCTCAAGAGCTATTGCTTCCCTGGCACCAGAAATCATAAGATTTCCACAGCCTGCAGAAGAGGGACAAGTCATGCAAAAATTTGTTTCTATGGCTGGTATGCCTGGCGTCATTGGGTGTATTGATGGAACACACATCCCTATAGTTAGTGTAGGTGGTGAAAATGCTGAACTATATAGATGTAGGAAAGTTTATTTTTCCATCAATGTAATGGGTGTTTGTGATGCAGACCTCCGGTTCACCTCACTAATCACTGGTTGGGCTGGAAGTGCACATGATTCCCGTATTTTTTCCTCTTCCAACTTGCATGACCTGCTAGAATCAGGTGCTTACAGTGCCTGCCACCCATATCTGATGACTCCATGCTTAAATCCAGCCACAAACAATGAGAGGCGTTACAATCTGGCACATGCTAGAACCAAAAATGCTATTGAGAGAGCGTTTGGAGTTTGGAAAAGGAGATTTGCAATCTTAGGATGTAAAATCAGAACAGATTTGCAAACTACAAAAAATATCATAACTGCATGTGCTGTATTGCATAATATGGCAATTGAAAGTAAGCTTAATCTTCATGAAGAGCCTGAAAATGTATTGCCAGATGACGTGGAACCTGTGCCTCATGTACAGGAAGAACATGGTCCTGGTAGGGCTAGAAGGCAAGGTATTATTGAGAGACATTTTTCCCAGTAAACATCCAAGCCTCTTGCTTCTTATTAGAATATTATGATCTCAATCATGTTTTAAGAAATGCTGTTATTAAAGTTGTTAAATAAATGTTGATTATAAACGGTTGCATTTTTATAGCCAATATGTTTAAGGGTTAAGGGAAAAAATTAAATCCCATGTAATATACACCCGCGACTTCTCGCTTGTGAGGCGAGCGTCCTAACCGTGAAGTTTTAAAAGACATTGTACAGCTCTGCATTATTAATCACAATAAGCCTCATCATATATATTGTTCGTGAAAAGTTATTAATATGCCACAAAATACTTCATAATATACAAATGAATGGTTATAAAACGATAGCATAGCGTTTGATGGCAACATTATCCATCAGATTCTTGACAACAAGAATACGCATTTCATAAAACATATTTTTCTCATTATGAAAAGTTTTTTTTTAAAGAGAAGTAAGATTGAATGATAGCATATAAGAATTATAAGTTATCTTGATGTATAGCAGAGAGAATACTTTCTTCAATTACCAGAAAAATTTCATTATAATTCAGAGAGACCAGCAGGAGACTGCACAGTGTATTACCAACCCTTACGGACCAGGAACTCCGTAAAAACACGTAATTTACAGTGTAAAACAAACCCATGCATAACAAAAATATGCTTTATTATAAATAAGTTATTAATTACAGACGTAAAATCAATAAAACATTAGTCAGAGAGGCATTTGTACCAAGGAATATGATAAGTGTTGCATAAGTTGGTACCGATGACTTGACTTGTAAGGAGGCGGAGCTAAGCTTCGGTTTTGAAGAACTAGAGATACCAATATGCGTAAATCCGGCCACCGACACGAAGGTCGGGAAAATTTGAATATCTGCGGGACCCGAAGTGACTAGAGATACGGCCCTAAGTCTGTATGAAAGAAATTTATGGTGAGGTGATATTTTTTCTTTCGTTTTTGTAATTGTTCGAAAACACACCTCTGTCTCCGCCCAAGAGTAAGGCCAACGAGGGGGGGGGGGGGGAGGAGGAGGAAGAAATGTATTAGTAGGAGGAGCAGGAAGAGGAAGAAGTAGTAGTGGAGGAGGAGGAGGAGGAAAGGAAGATGTGGAGGAGGAGATGGAGGAAGGAGAAAAATATTAATAGAAGGAGGAGGAGAAGGAAGAGAAATACGAAATATATTAATAAAACTAGGAAGAGATGTAAGGAAAAAAATCACAAAGAAAGAAATTAAATAGAAGAAAAAAAATTATATAAACAAAACAAAATAGTTACCAATAGCGTATCAAAAGATCCTTCGCAGTTGAAAATATCCTGTAGGACTCTTGGTAGGATGTTCTTGGAGGAGGAGGAGGAAGAGGAAGAGGAGGAGGTGGAAGGCGGAACGGAAGAGAAGGTAGAATTGGTGATGGAAGAGGAGGTAGAGGAAGAGGAAGAGGAGGAGGAGGTAGTGTTAGTAGTGGAGGAAGAGAAAGGGGGGGAGGAAGAAGAGGAGGTAGTGTTAAAGGAGGAGGAGGAAGAAGAAGAGGAGTAGTAGGAGGAGGAGGAAGATGCAGAGTAGTGGGAAGAGGAAGGAGAGGAGGAGGTAGTGTTAGTAGTGGAGGAGGTGGAAGGGGAAGAGGAGGAGGAGGTTTTAGGGATGAAGGAAGAAGAAGAGGAGGAAGAAATATTGGTAGTGGAGGAGAAGGAGTTGGAGGAGGAGGAGGAGGAGGAGGAGGAGGAGGTGGTGGTGGTGGTGGTGGGGTCCTGCAGGATGCGAGGCTGGTCTGAGGAGTCTTGAAGTAGGAGGTATGACTTGAGGCCAAGGTAGAGGGCAAGGTGTGGAGTGTGACCTGGATTACACGTGCTCTGGAGGACGAGGAGGAGGAGGAGGAAGACGAGAAAGAAAGGAAGGAAGGAAGAGATAATTATACAGAAAACGGTGATAGAAAACTTGAATAATTTACCACAAACTCATATAATATCCTTACTAATACTGCATTTATATATTCAATAGTGTGTTTATAGAGTTAATAACCGCTTACCTGGCTATGATGGGCGTGTGCAGATAGCAGGGCGGTGAGGGCGGAGGCGTGGGCGGCGGCAGGGCGTGGCAGGGACTCAACAAGGGATACAATAGAATAAATAAACTCACTTCTATTCTCTCGAACCTGAAATGAAAAGGAAAAAATATATTACTACTACTACTACTACTACTACTACTACTACTACTACTACTACTACTACTACTACTACTAATAATAATAATAATAATAATAATAATAATAATAGACATTTACCTGTAGCCAACACTCCGGTAGTTCATTAATTAGGCCAAAAATAGCCTCTTTCACACATTCTTCAAAACATGTATCACCAACGCCAGAGCTGACACACTCCTCTCTCTCCTTCCTTCCTTCTTTCTTTATTTTCTTTGCTTTTCTTCCCTTCCTTCCTCTATACGTGTTGTGGGGTGGCTGGGGTGTGGTCAGGGTTGTAGGGGTGTTGGGGAAGGTGTTAATTGAGGTTTTTATTGGTATTTGACTTCTTAAATGAGGTTGTGGGTTTGATAAAGAGGTTTGGGTATGTGTTGTGAGGCTGGATTTTATGGTGTTTTTATCTTGTTGTTGTTGTTGTTGTTGTTGTTGTTTATCGTTGGTTGTATCTTGTGTTTCATTATTTTCTTGTTTTTTTCTCTTTTCCTTTTCTTCTTTGTCTTCATTCACTTCCTTTTCCTCTTCCTTTTCATCTCCTTCATTCGTTATATTGTCCTCCTCACTTTCCTTGCCTCCTTGTTTCATCTTTTTCCTCCTCTCCTCATCTTTATCACCATCCCTCTTTACCTCCTTCTTTTCTTCACTTTCCTTTTCACTTTCTTTCAAACCAACACTATCTTTCCTTCTCTCACTTTCACTAATAGAATCACTTTTCATAGACACAGATAATAGATTAAAACTATTTAAATACATACCATTACTACAATCACTTACATCTATACTACTATCACTACTACTACTACTACTACTACTACTACTATTACTAC
>JAXIVD010002051.1:62500-68407 GCA_036785275.1 Cancer borealis
CCCCACCACCACCGGACACTCTCACTCTCTCTTTCCCTCCCTCTTCCTCCCTCTCTCTCTCTCTTACCTGTTGCGCTCTCAGAAGACAGTGTATACGTGGAAATTTGATAAAGATATATAATTAGATAATTTAAGGTTAAGAAATATGTGATGTTTTAAAGATATTTATATTTATTTTTATTTTTTATTTATTTTTTATTATTATTTTTATTTTATTTTTAATTTTTTTGGTTGATTGAAAAAAAGGAAAGAAAAAAAAAGGAACAGAAGAAAGGAAGGAAAATATATTGTTATAATGTAAGTATTTGTCTCTTTGTGTGTGTATTGTGTGTGTGTGTGTGTGTGTGTGTGTGTGTGTGTGTGTGTGTGTGTGTGTGTGTGTGTGTGTGTGTGTGTGTGTGTGTGTGTTGTGTGGGTGGGTGCTACTTTGGCTTGTTATCTACGTGTCATGAATCTACTTTGGTATGCAATCTACACTTTATATTACGAGTGAGTGAAATTGAAGGTCCTACGAGGAGAGGAAGGCCAGTTGTAAGATGGAAGGAAAGGAGGACACTATTCTATACATTTTTGACGTAAACTTCATACTTTTCAGTCATTCAAAATAACATGATTTCAGCCAAAAAGTCAAATTGGTGGGAAACGTTAGTTAGGTTAGGTTAGGTTAAGGTTTTGTTAATATTTCAACACAACTCATGGAAATTGGTACCAAGGGGGTTCTCGGTCATGCTGATCACGAATCTGGAATTAGTTTTGTCCTTACTATAATTTTTGATTTTTCCTTTTGTGGCTCGAAAATTCCACCAGAATTGAGGTCGAAAAAGATTTTTCCATTTTACTACGTAAATATTAGTCTTAAAGGAAAATTGTATAGAAGTAAAGTTATGGAGTTTGGTTATATATATCACATAAAGTCATCGTCTTTTCAATAACTCAAATACCAATGAAGAAAATAAACATTTTATGAAAGAAATGAATGTATAATACTTTACACTCCTACACCTATAATTAAATTCCAATTGAATTCTAGTATAGCTCAATAGAACGAACGTCTCTTGCTCTTTCTTTTATATTCTATACATTTTTTACCTAAGCCCCATACATTTTGAGTTATTTCAAAATATGTGATTTATCTAAAAAATTCTAAGGGGTGTACCCTACAAAATTTCATGAAAATTTCCACATCTCCGAATCTCATAAAAATTGTTACAATGATGTTTTAGATTATGCTGAACACGATCTGGCCTTATTTTCCTGATTACTATAATATCAAACTGTATTTCACCATTGCTTGCCTAGAAAGAAATTAATGCATAATACTTTAACACTCCTACATCTATTATTACATTCCAATTAAATTTCATTATAACTCAATAGAACGAACATCTACTTGGTATGCGATCTAGAGGTTAGGTTAGGTTAGGTTAGACTAACCCAACTATTTCAATTACATTTTCTGTTATATATATGTTATAATATGTTTACTATGTAGATATCATTCCAAAAATAAACTTGTACGGTGTAGATACTTTTTCCTTGTAGATAACAAGCCAAAGTAGCACCGTGTGTGTGTGTGTGTGTGTGTGTGGTGTGTGTGTGTGTGTGTGTGTGTGTGTGTGTGTGTGTGTGTGTGTGTGTGTGTGGTGTGTCGTTCCAAATAAATGAATAAATAAATAATAAAATAAATGAATGAAACATAAGTATCACAATAATTGACTTTGAAAAAAATGAAAAGATAAAATAAATAAATAAAAAAAACTTACATCAAACATTTATATTTTTTAATTTTTGCAACAAGGTGAAGGTAATTAACACGCACACACACACACACACACACACACACACACACACACACACACACACACACACACACACACACACACACACACATACACACACACACACCTATAATTCCCTTGTGTGTGTGTGTGTGTGTGTGTGTGTGTGTGTGTGTGTGTGTGTGTGTGTGTGTGTGTGTGTGTGTGTGTGTGTGTGTGTGTGTTGCTAATGTGATAATATTATAATAACAATATTTTTCTAGGAAGTATTATACATTGCGTAAGAGAGAGAGAGAAGAGAGAGAGAGAGAGAGAGAGAGAGAGAGAGAGAGAGAGAGAGAGAGAGAGAGAGAGAGAGAGAGAGAGAGAGAGAGAGAGAGAGAGTGATAAAATAATAAAAATGCGTAATTCTGTGTTTGATAAGCTTCACCAAATACACACACACACACACACACACACACACACACACACACCACACACACACACACATACACACACACATGCACGTCCAGTGAGTGAGGGAGTGTGTGTAATTATGCAGTTCGGGAATTATAATCAGATTTAGTGACGTGTGCTGTGAGGATAACAGGGAAAATATCTTTACTCCAAAAAGGCGTAGCATTGAAATAATATTTTTAATTATTTCATTTTTTTTTCATTTTTTTCATTTGTTTCATTTTTTTTCGTTTCATTTTTTTCATTTCTTTCATTTTTTCATTTTTTTCATTTTTTTCATTTTTTTTTTCACCTTTATCTCTTTTTAATTTTTTCATCGTTTTCATCTTTTCATCTTTTTCATTTTTTCATCGTTTTTCATCTTTTCATTTTTTAAATTTTTTCATTTTTTTCATTTTTTTCATCTTTATTTTTTTCAATTTTTTTCATCTTTTTCATCTTTTTCATCATTTTCATTTTTTTCATTTGTCAAAACTTCAATGTCAATTTTTTTTTTTATTGATTTTATTTATTTCAGTTTCATGTAATTTTTTTTTTTCATTTTTATCATATATATTTATTTTTTTATTTCTCGTAAACTGTCAAGGTAATAAATATTTTTTTTTTTAATTAATGTGTAAAAGTTTGATTTCTATAACAGATATACATACATACATACATACACACAGACGTATAGTATGTGTGTGTGTGTGTGTGTGTGTGTGTGTGTGTGTGTGTGTGTGTGTGTGGATTATGTTTAATACACATTTTTATTAGTAAGAGTAAGAGGCTTAACATAGTAATAATAAGATAATAATAATGATGAGGAGGAGGAGGAGGAGGGAGGGAGGAGGAGGAGGAGAAGGAGGAAGAGGAGGAAGATTCAAACCTTAGAAGTGTATAAATGTATATGTATGTATGTATGTATGTATATATGTATGTAGGAAGGCAGGGAAGGAGGGGCAAGAGAAGGCTAGGTAAAGATAGGTTACAATATACTACAAAACTTAGAAATATATATGTATGTATATGTGTGTGTGTATGTATGTAGTGTGTGTGTGTGTAGGAGTTATAATGCTACGTGGGAGGAGAGAAGGGAGGGGAAGGAAGGTTAAATTATATTCTAAATCATTATATTAAAGCATAACTATCTAATTTATGGCTTCGTTATGGTGTTGTGTGATTTTAATGATGCATGTATGTATGTATGTGTGTGTGTATGTGTGTACGTATGTATGTGTGTATGTATGTATGTGTAAATGTGAAATAATTGAAATATCTCGATCAATTAGTAAACATTTCCAAATATTTTTCATTCAGATTTTCGAAGAATATTCAAATCTCTAGAAATTTTGGAATATTCCTGAAAATCATTAATATATAAAGAAATTTTGAAATATTCCTGAAATTATTAATATATATTAGGTTAAGTTAGTTAGGTTAGGTTAGGTTGTATTAGGTTAGGTTTAGTTAGGTTAAGTTAGGTTCTAGTTAGTTAAGTTAGGTTAGGTTAGACTAAGTTACATTGAGGTTAGATTATGTAATAGTTAGAATAGATTAGGTTAGGTGAGGTTAGGTGAGGTTGTATTAGGTTAGGTTCTAGTTAGGTTAGATTGTATTAGGTTAGGTTAGGTTATGTTATGTTTAAGTTAAGTTCCATTCACGTTCTATTCACGTTGTTTTTTGTGTTGTATAAAAATGCAGAATTTAATGGCGTTTCCGAGGCTGAAAGTTGTTCTTATTTAGTGTGTGTTTGTACAGTATGTCAAACAGTGTGTGTACGTGTGTGTGTACGTGTGTGTGTGTGTGTGTGTGTGTGTGTGTGTGTGTGTGTGTATACCTTTCACAGTCAGGCAGGCAGTCAAATGGATTAGAAGAAGAGGAGGAGGAGGAAGAGGAGGAGGGATAGGAAGAGGAGGAGGAGGAGGAAGAAGAGGAGGACGACTCGGTTTCGTACATGTACTGTACTGGTAACAACCTAACTTTGTGTTTTATTGAAGGTGTCACGAGGATTATACCTGTACTATACCTGAACGACACCCCCCCTTACCCCCTCCCTTCCTCCCCCCTTGCCTATTCCCTTCCTCTTCCTCCCCCTTCCCCTTCCCCTTCCTCTCCTAGCCCTCCTCCTTCCCTTTCCTCTATCACTCCCTTCCACCCTTCTCCTTCCTCCCTCTCCTCTACCTTTCTAACCTGACAGAGAGAGAGAGAGAGAGAGAGAGAGAGAGAGAGAGAGAGAGAGAGAGAGAGAGAGAGAGAGAGAGAGAGAGAGAGAGAGAGAGAGAGAGAGAGGTCAACCCAAAAAAAGATTACTCAGAATTCTAAATTATAGTAAGTTGACAATGTTAGTTTTTTTGTCATAATTGTGTTGTGTGTGTGTGTGTGTGTGTGTGTTTGTCGCCTCAGTTTGAAGGAGAACAAACGTGTGTGTGTGTGTGTGTGTGTGTGTGTGTGTGTGTGTGTGTGTGTGTGTGTGTGTGTGTGTTTGGAAAGGTGTTATTATTGTTATTACACTACTACTACTACTACTACTACTATTACTACTATTACTACTACTACTACTACTACTACTAACTACTACTGCTAAAACATACATACATACAGACAGACAACATATATATATATATATATATATATATATATATATATATATATATATATATATATATATATATAACTTGCTATTTAAATGTGTTCTATTTTGTCAGTCAACTTTGGGAAAGAAAAAAAAAATCTATTACGTTATGCTTTTATTTATTTTATTTGTTTATTTATTTATTTATTTATTTATTTATTATTTTATTTTTTTGTAGTGTCAAGTATATTATTAGTTTTGTTTGTGTACTTGTTCGTTTTGTTTCTTTTCAATATATTTAACTTTTATTATTTTTTTTAAACATTCATAATAATAATAATAATAATAATAATAATAGTAATAATAATAATAATAATTCTACTATTACTGTGTGTGTGTGTGTGTGTGTGTGTGTGTGTGTGTGTGTGTGTGTGTGTGTGTGTGTGTGTGTGTGTGTGTGTGTGTGAAGAAATGAAGGGAGGGAGAAACAGATAAAAAGAGAAGAGAGGAAGGGAAGGACGAAGATAAACACACACACACACACACACACACACACACGCTTAACTTGGCAATGAAGCAATGAATTATGCGAGTGAATGGAATCGAAGCCTTTTGTTTCGGATCAAATAGGATCGAATCGCCTTATAGAGAGAGAGAGAGAGAGAGACAGAGAGAGAGAGAGAGAGAGAGAGAGAGAGAGAGAGAGAGAGAGAGAGAGAGAGAGAGAGAGAGAGAGAGAGAGAGAGAGAAAGAGAGAGAGAGAGAGAGAGAGAGAGAGAGAGAGAGAGAGAGAGAGAGAGAGAGAGAGAGAGAGAGAGAGAGAGAGAGATCTTGTTTGTGTTTGGATTTCTCTGCATGTTTGTTTTTTTGTATGTGTGTATGTGTATGTACGTGTGTATGTATGTACGTGTGTATGTATGTGTGTGTGTGTGTGTATGTTTGTTTTTAGATGTGTGTTTGCTTCTCTCTCTCTTTCTTCTCTCTATCTATCTATTTCTATTTCTCTCTCTCTTTCTTTCTATTTTCTCACTCTCTCCCTCTCTCTCACCACACACCAACCACACTCACACACACACCACACACACACACACACACACACACACACTCACACACACACAC
>JAXIVD010002052.1:0-68387 GCA_036785275.1 Cancer borealis
CCCCATCTGTTGAATCCCCACTGGGCGTGTCAACATGTCAGCAGGATTATTTTCTGATCTAATCCACCACCATTCACTAGGATTGGATTTGCTCTGTATCTCAGCAATTCTCGTTCCCACGTATGATTTAAATTTATAGGAATCTTTTTGTATTTGATCCCTCACTATAGCAGAGTCAACTAGGTGATAAACAGACTCAAAATGCCAGTCCAATTCCTGCTGTATTTTCTTCCGCAGGCGACATGATAACACGGCAGCGCATAGCTCAATCCTTGGAATAGTAATTTGTCTAGTAGGTGTAATCTTACTCTTAGCTGTGATGATGGCAGTCTCATAATTTCCAGATGGTGTCAAAAACCGGCTATATGCAACAGTTCCATAGGCATGTTTAGAACCATCAGAGAACATAACCAATGTTGGATTCCCTACTGCCTCATTGGGTCGAATTGCCCGCCTAATCCTGAATTTTTCCAAATTGTACAATTCTTTAAAAAAAGTTCTCCATTTCATCCTGCAATTATCATTTATAGGACCATCCCATCCTCCTTTCTCACTCTCCATAATCATTTCTCTCATAAGTAATTTAGCTGATAATGTCAAAGGTTGTATCAAGCCCAAGGGGTCAAATATTAATGCTATTTGGCTGAGTACCATACGCCTTGTGAGCACTGTTGGAAATTTAAGTTCTAGTTCCTCGAATGACACATTGGGTTCTGAGTGCATCATCTTAACTTTTGGGGGAAAATTTATTTTGATTTTGTAAAAGAACTGATCATCCTTGATGTCCCATGACATTCCAAGTACTTTCTCTGATTCACTCCCTAGCAACTTGATTCCACGGCAATCAATATCACTTCCCGAGATCACCCAGTGTTTTACCACGAACCCTCCTGAACACAGAATGCTCTCTGCATCTCTGATAAGTTTGGATGCATCTTTTTCACCAGGAACAGATTGTATCATATCATCTACGTATGTGTTCCTCATAATCATGTGAGCAGCCTCTGGGTATTCATCCACATATTTTTCTGCCGTGTGTCTAAGCGCCAGTGTTGCTATAATCCCACTAGGTCGATCCCCAAATGTGACTCTCGTTAAGGCATAGTGGTCTGGTGCTTTGGATAAATCCAGGTCTCTCCAGATAAATCTGTGAGTATGCTGATCCGTTTTCTCTATTTTGATGGTATGATACATTCTTGAAATATCTCCAATCACAACTATCTTCTCTTGTCTCATTCTCAGCAATACTCCCATTAAGGAATTCAACATGTCTGGTCCTTTAGCCCAATAGGAATTAAGTTGATGCCCTTGATAACTTGCTGATGAATCAAACACAATCCTCACAGGCGTAGATGACGATCCTGGCTTAATAACTTCATGATGGTGTAAATAGTGGACTGGACCTGTGTACAATGACCTTTCTTCCCTTGTAAGTTTCCTGGCTACACCTTTGTCAATCATCTCATTCATCTGCTCTTTATATAATCTAGAGTGCTCAGGGCCAAGTTTGAGTAGTCTTTTTTCTGTTGCCTTCAATCTATGGACAGCAGGTGAAATGTTATTTGGCAGATCCATGGGATCTTTAATCCAGGGATATTTTGCCACCCAAAAGTTGTTGGCTTGATCATAAACAAGTCCTTGCTCTATCAATTCTAACTCCCTCTTCTCTTTTATGGTGTAATCATCGACAATACCTTGTTTGCAAGCACATGTTTCATTACCCTGATACAAATCGCTACCTAATACCTTATCTAAAGATAATTTCAAACTAGGCACCTCAGAAATATCAATAGCGTAATCTTTAACACCCACTGAGGCATGATTCACAGTGAAACATGCACTGCTATAATTTATATGTTCTCCAGAGTTTATGCTGCCTCTTAAACAATACCCAAATTGATTTTCTAATAACTGAAGGTTGTCCACTGTCTTCACTACCTTGGGGAGTAATTGACAACAATCTGATCCAATGAGCATGTCTACTTTGCCTACAGGCCTGACCAACAAGTGTGGATGTACTTGCAAAATTTCACTTAGTTTCCGCGCATCAACTTCCCATACGTCGGATGTAATTTCCTCCAAACCATAAGCCTTGACCTGCCATGTTTTGCCCAGAGGATCCGTTAGTGAAATGATGTATTCTTTGCTAACACATGTCTCCACCACATTCCCTACTTTGATTATGGTCATCTGAATGTCTCTTCCTATTAATCCTAACTTTTTTGCCATTGAGTGGGTAATCACTGTAATGTCTGATCCACTGTCCCACAAGGTAGTTATAGGAATGCCATTGTGATACACAGAACTAATCATTAGCATCACTTTAGACTTTTTGTGATCATTTACTACCTTGGTAGTATGATACATAATACCATCTACTCGTGCCCAATGCAACAGGGGGTGATGCCGCAGGCCACATGCTTTGTTATCTATCATTATACTACAACCCTCTTTTCTTGCACAATCTCTCACTAAATGCTGACCACTTATGCAACAGTAGCATAATCCTTTCCTTCTGAGCATGTCTAATTTGTTTTCATCGCTCAATGACCTAAACTGATAGCAATCCTGTGTCTCATGAGTGTTGCTTTCGTGCAACCAACACCTGTACGATGATTGACTTGAGCTGTCATTTGTGTATCTCTTGTTGACAGATAAATCAGTTATTGCCTTTGTAACATTTAACAGCTGCCTCTCCATATTTGTCTGATTGTTTTGAATGTCTTTGATCATAGCCTGCATATATGTTTCCTGAACTCCTGAATTTGAAACACTATTTATGTTTGATCTAGTATTACTTTCATTTCTAACTGCTGATCCCATATATTCAATTCTTCTTTTCTGAGTCAATAAATAATCTAATAACATTTTGAAATTTAGGTTACTTACATTTTTATTCTTAATTGTTTCTTCATCCATTATTGCTACCCATTCTCTTTTCTGCGTATGTGGCAAAATCCTTTCTATTAGTCCCAATACATTCGTGGAGTCCATCTCAGCTTCCAAGTTCATTTTCCTTAAATCTAGGTAGCACCTCTCAACTACTTCCACAGTCTAACCTCCTTCCACTTCTAACCTCCTGAGCATTTCATTGTAATCACTTTCTAGTCCCTTGACTGACTGTATGTAATGCCTCACCAGCCAAACATTGTCTCAAAGCATATGGATCCTGTCCATATGTGGGCACTACTAATCTTTCATAGTCATCTTTAAAGTTAGGAAAATACCGTAAATCACCAGAAAAAATGGGAGGATCAAGCTTTTTCACAGTAAGTTTTTTAGGCAGAGTACCTAATGAGCCTTGCTGAATTTGATTCTGTTGTGCAGACTTGACTCTTTCCAGCTCTATATTTAAATTTATTTTCTTAGTTTCCAACTCAGAAACATACTGATCAGCTTCTGCTATTAACATATCTCCTTCTTTACACTGACCCAACAATTCCATTAGATTTTCACTGATATTTTCAACACTCCTAAATGGTGACTCAATCTCCTCATAAATACCGTTTAGTACCGTTACGGGTGCCTCCTCGCCTTGTGTCGCGGTGAAAAGGTTAGCCTTCCTGGTGAACTTGCCCTTGGCCACTGTCCTCTTCCTCTTCAACTCCTCGATCTCCTCGTTCATCCCCATCATGGTGCAACGTTGAAATGGTTCACACAAACTCTTGGGGTAGTTGTAATGCCTTTAATTTCAACCTGTCAAAACCAACACAATCAACATGGATTCCAGCTTAAAGTATGAACATAAATAAATATATAAATTAACTGCATCGTCATCATAACATAATAGTCACATAATAACATGCCCTATTTCTATATGCAAACAAATAAAACCTACACACATCACTCACGTTGAAACCTCCGAGAGTTTAGTGTGAAACGAAAAGCCAAGAACCAGGTTCACCTCACTCCAGCAATCCTCGGTCGATCCTGCCAATACAATACAGTTCGATACATCCTCATTTATAAAATAATCCTCTAAGACACTAAATAACATATCATCTAAATCCTTGCATACTTCAATAATGAGAAACCTTACCAACACTCTCTCCCGTTACACCTGTCCAGTCCTCTCCACAATGGCACCCAAACAATGTAACAAACAAATGCGCCGCGTCATGCGTCATCACAACACGCACACAATAAACATCAATCAGCATATTATCATAATATTACATTTACAAAAAATAGATACACAAATAAATAAACATGGATATTATATAATATGGATATAAAATATACAATAATAAACATAGTCACATCTTCATTATGAAATATCATCACCAATGATGATACAGCTGTTACTATCTATAAATGTGTGTATAAGTGTGTCTATAGTGTGTGTATAATTTTCCTAATTGTGGGTGGTGTGCTGTATTTCAGATTTTAGGTAAGGAGATAATATGTTATTATTATTCAAGTTATAGTATTTCATACCCCGACTCTGTTTCCTCTCTCAAAGTCACATAAACACCGCCAACCCTTGCCTCGCAGGACGATGCACACACACACACACACACACACACGTTCAGTCCTCTGCAATGTCTACCGGGCTCTGTCTAACCTTCACACTGATCGCAGGGAGAGTATACCAGGCTCTTCCTAACCCCTACTGATCTAGCTGTACATTTTGTAAATATACTGCCACAAACACTGAGTGCTTACCCTGACTTCTGTGCAAATGACAGCTAGAGTGACTTTGCCTTATCATATCTGTACATATATCTTTATTATTACCATTATATAATTCATGAAAATGTATTCAATTAACAGCTATATAATGTTAAATGTTACTATAGTTTAACTTGTTACATTAACTAATATGTAACAAATGTAAATATAATCATATTTTTCTAGTAATGTAACTTGTATGTGCCAAGACAAGACAGGCCCAAGCCATTTATATCTTTTTCACATGTTAAAACTGTGACTAAAACTACTGAATCTGAATCTTCCTAACCAAAATACCGAATCAGGCGACATATGTCACCTCCTTTTTCATGGGATCTGTCATTGGCTGACCTCCAGTGACCCATCCTTCATCTTAATCCTCAAATAATCCTCCACACACACTCTATCTGTCTGTCTGTCTGAGAGAGAGAGAGAGAGAGAGAGAGAGAGAGAGAGAGAGAGAGAGAGAGAGAGAGAGATAGAGAGAGAGAGAGAGAGAGAGAGAGAGAGAGAGAAAAAAAAAATTAAGGAAGTAAGAGGAAAACTATTTGTTTTATGAATGTTTTATGTAACTATATATGTTTTATGTATCGACACACACACACGCGAATTCTCTCCACTATTTTGTATTATTATATATATTGATAAATGGTTTGTTTGTTTGTTTGTTTGTTTTGTTTGCTTTTGTTTTTGTTTATAGATAATGTGTTGTTTGTTTGTGTATTATTATAATTTTTTAGTAGTAGTAGTAGTAGTTATAGTAGTAGTAGTAGTAGTAGTAGTGGTAGTAATAGTAGTAGTAGTAGTAGTAGTAGTAGTAGTAGTAGTAGTAGTAGTTATAGTAGTGTAGTAGTAGTAATAGTAGTAGTAGTAGTAGTAGTAGTAGCAGCAGTAGCTAGTCCGAGTCGTCTCCCAGTCCAAGGTGAAGTGTGAGTCCAAGGGCGAGTAGCGAGTAGTGTTGTAATGCATGGACACACATCGCTATCTTGGGTTTGTATCAATATTAATGGTGCGTGCAATATTTTGATGATGTGTGCTGGCTTATAGAAGCGACCACAAGACACAGAGGAGCCTAGCAAGGTAAAAGTGTTGGTGATATAACAGTGAATGGTTGATAATGTTGTGTGTGGACAGTAAGGTGATGTAAACAAACCCAGCTGACCGCGGTGTGTGTGTGTGTGTGTGTTTACCTTGAAGTGCTTCTGCCTTAGTTCTTTCTTTATGGAACACCAGTCCATCTTGTCATTGAATTAGGTTATGATCAGAGAAAATGGTGTTTGTGGCAGTGTAGTTATGGATGTTGTAGTTATTCACCATGACCAGCCTCATCAAGTCTCTGGCAATCAGTTTGTATTCCAAGAATTCACTGTCAATGACGTCTTGAAAACTTTGAACAAATGAAACCTTTCACCCAGTAGTGGACCAGATGGTGTTCCACTAGCATTGTGTTTAGGAAGTGTGCTACAGTCTTGTGTTACCCTTTGTTTCTCATATTTAAGAATAGTATTACTTCTATGAAGGCTCCCTCTATTTGGAAGACAGCCAATGTTATGCCGCTATTCAAAGGTGGTATTCATTCAAATCCGACTAACTACCGGCCCATCAGTTTGACCTCAATTTGATCCAAAACTCTTGAGAGAATAATTGCATCTCAAATTTATGAATATCTTGGTGGTCACAATTTGCTCTCTCCTTTTCAATTTGGTTTTGGTGCAGGTCTGTCTGTCTCAGATCAACTACTCTTAGCTTATGAGTATGTAAGTCAAAATGTAGACTGTGGCTGGGCAGTGGATGTACTTTATTTTGACTATAGAAAAGCATTTGACCTAGTGAATCATAGAGTCCTGTTGACAAAATGATCTTCTATTGGCATCTCCAATCCTGTGCTTGGTTGGTTGAGTGACTTTCTGTGTGCTGGTACCATGAAAGTAGTTGTGCATAACTCCTCCAGTCACAGTGTCAGCGTCTCTAGTGGTGTACCTCAGGGCTCTGTTATCGCTCCTTTACTTGTCTTAATTTATATTAACCATGTAACATCTGGCCTTACCAGTAAATTTGTGTTGTTTGCAGATGATTTGAAATTATATCTTGCTTTACCTTCTGACAAATCTAGTGGCTCTGGTGAAAGTTTTCTTTTACAAAATGATGTCAGTGTGTTGCACCAAAGAAGTGAGTCCTGGGGCCTCTCCTTCTCTGTCAATAAGTGTGCCCGTATCCACTTCTCTAGACCCAGTGTAGATCCTGTCTATGGTTATTTCATAGGTGATAACCCCATTCCCAACAAACAGTCTTTTAGGGACCTCGGCATCTTAGTCGACTCCTCCTTAAAATTCCACCTGCATATCAATGAAGTATGTGGTAAGGGTAATGGAGTTTGTTTATGTGATATGTTTGAGAGAGTGACTCATGGTCGTACAAAAGGTCATAGTAAAAACATATTTATGCTCCGTCATTCAACCGAAAAAGGTGGAGGGATATAGAGAGAAAAATAAGGTGTGTGATTTAAGATAATGTAATAAAAGTGTGTTTTTAAGTGTGTTATAAGTGTGCTAGAGTGTGTTTGGAGGTATGAAGAGATGGAGGAAAGATGGAGGAAACTATATATAGCCGGAGAGAAAAATCGGAGGAAAGGGAGAGAGACAGGAGGGAAAAAAGTAGACAAAAAAAAATTATCTCACCCGACACAGACAGCCCCGCCCAATGGAGAGAAGGCACAGGTTAACATTCCATCCCCATTGGCTGTTGAACCTTTACTCGTCGCTGATTGGCTGTCGCTGGTCAGGTCCCACAAACGGAGCTTCCTGATTGGTGGAGAGCATAATTAGCGTTAATGAGGGTAATTAGTGTTATAATTACTATATTTATTACTATATTTAATTGGACAGATAATAATTAGTGTTAATTAAGATCTTTTTTTCTTCTTCAATTTTTGGCCCCAAATGTTGTCCCAGAATTTGGGTCTGAAATGTTTTTGTCAATTAACTTGAAAACTATTAATGTTAGAGTAATGACGTTTCTATATAAAGTTATAGAGTTTTTAATTGTCTATCTATTGGTGGAATCAGATGTGAAATATCTCTTATAGTTTTTGAGATAATTAAGAAAAGGTGTAACTTTTTGAAATATTAAATTTTTCTTATTTTCTTCATTATTTACAAACCAATTTTAATTTTTTTAAGCTCATTTTAAAGATCTTTTTATTCTCTATCTTTCATATTCAATACAATTTTAACGTAAATCTTATAGTTTTTGAGTTATTTAACAAAACAAATTATCTTGAAAGAATTTAAACTTTTAACTTTTCAAAATAAAAATAAAAATTTATATATAACTATTTTTATCATTTAAGTATTACCACAAGTTTTAGGACTATTATTAACCTACTATTCCACACCCATGACCATTACTATCCCTACTACTACTACTATCCCATACTATTACTATTACTACTATTACTCAAATGCATCTTAGACTATTACAAGTATTACCATGGATTTTAGGACTATCATTAACCTACTATTCTACACCCATGACTATTACTATCAATACTACTACTATTACTACTACTACTACTACTACTGGTACTATTAAAATACATCTTAGACTATTACAAGTATTCCCACGCGTTTTAGAACTATCATTAACCTATTCCATACCCATGACTATTACTATCCATACTACTACTACTACTACTACTACTACTACTTACCCGTCATCACAAATAGTAGCAAGTTGACAGCCAGAGGGAGAGAAGATCACCTTCCTAACGTGAGAACTGTTATCTCCCGACATGTATATAACTCGGGGGGGGGGTAGAAGGTGATGGAAGATCCGGAGGGGCTGGCCTGGAGGAGGAGGAGGAGGAGGAGGAGGAGGAGGAGGGGGGGGAAAATATATACATTAATAATAATAATAATAATAGAATTTGTAATCTCTCTCTCTCTCTCTCTCTCTCTCTCTCTCTCTCTCTCTCTCTCTCTCTCTCTCTCTCTCTCTCTCTCTCTCTCTCTCTTCTACCCCCCCCCGAGTTATATACATGTCGGGAGATAACAGTTCTCACGTTAGGTTCCTTCCATCCATCCTTCCATCCATCCTTCCATCCATCCATCCTTCCATCCTTCCTTCACTGTCATTGTTTCCCGGGAGCCAAATTAGTTCATATAATCAATTCAAACAAAAACAGGTTCGCTAACTCAACGGGGAACACTATTCATTATCCACGCTGGAACAAACCAGATCAGAGGCTCTTCTAGCTAAATAAGGAAGTATACAGTGAAGTCCAGTAACATTATCATTTCTGGTATTCTCTCAAGGATAAACGCAGCAAGTGGTTTTTATGACAAGGCTCCTAGTACTAACAGGTGCCTGGCTAAAAGTAAACGTGCGTAAAATAACAATCGGTTTCATTTATTGACCTCCAGCACAGTATAATATTTGGTGATCTTAATTTACCTGTCACTAAATGGGGATGTCCTCTTACTTAACACTCCGGACACGACCTCTACGTAAACCTACTAGAAAGGTCTTTTCACCAGCACGTCCAACACCCGACTCGAGGAAATAATATTTTAGACATCATTCTTTCAACCGAACAAAGCCTCGTCAACAACGATCTCACCCAGAATATTAAAGGAGGCCAAGGATGAGCTCGTTAAGTCCATCGAGACTGGAAATTGGCAAACGTCACTCCAATCTTTAAAAAGGTAATAATTATAACCCAGGTAATTATCAGCTAATTAGTTTAACATCATTAGTAAGCAGACTGATGGAAGCGATCCTTAGAGACAGCACGCACACATACACACACACACAGACAGACACCTTCCTATACACACACACACTCCCTACTTTTGGTCCTAAAGAACATTTGATAGCTTCTATATTAATGTAATGTAACCTAACCTAACCAAACCTAACCTAACCTAACCTAACCTAACCTAACCAAACCAAACCTTAATCTACATTGACGAGAAACAACCTTGTTCAAACCAAATTGAACTATTTTTCGAAGAGGTCTCACAGAAAACATTGAATATCTCACTAACTAACAATTTGCGACAGATGTAATGAAGTCAACCTTCTCAAAATACATCAGGTAATGCAAAAATATAACAATGAATTCTCTAGAGTGTAAAATAATACCTAAGCTGTTATTATAGGGCCTATAATGATAATTGCACTAAATGGCAGAAAGTGTGAGACTGACTTAGGTGGCCATCTAGAGAATAAGCTTTAGCATAGGACAGGTGTAAAAACTGCCACCGTCAAATAATCTGGAATAATACCATATTTTAAAATCACCCACCTGTTGCTAGATAGCGGAGTGTCACAGCCTGGCGCATATTTGTGTCTTCCTTTTCTATATGAGGCGTGACCAGGGTTAATAGCTCTTGATACTGCTCTAGATCTAGGCGTATCCACTGCCTCAAGGTTGCTGAGTCCTCTTCTCTCAGCTCTCTAACCAGTCTGTAGGCGACACTTTCCTCTCTCCTTCTTAACAGCCATTGTCCACTCCAAAGCTTCCTCTTCTTCTGTTGCAGCTGCTTTCTTTATAACGCTAGCAGCAGTACAATTTCTACGTCTGAGTCCGTGTCAGTGGCGGCGTTCATTTTGGAGCACTGAAGCAGGATGAGTGTCTTGACTGTCTTTAAGGTAGGGAATTCTGCCTTTGTTTGGATACAGTTGGTACAGTGCGGTTACATTTACAGGTTCGGGCGTTGCTGAATGATGTCTTGGCGCCGACTCGGTACTTCATCCTGTGACCGCAGCGTCCACGAAAAATTCCAGCGAGACGAGGTCAACAAATTTTGTCCTTAAACCCAAACCCAAACACCCAGAAACACACCCTATCCCCTACAGGAGAAGGTTGGGAGGCGGGCTAATACCACGCTGACCCCATATACAACACTGTCCCCAAAGAAGAGTTTTCGGACCCAGTGATTCAAGATTATTTTGCCCACGGACCTTCGGAGAGTTATGTGGACAGTGCTCTGTGGTGCAGTGCTCGGGTTGTGAGGTAAGGGTTGCGAGTTTGATCTTGGGGTGTGGTGAATGCATTGTGGTATTGTTGCCGCAACGATTCACACATTGTGCCGTGCCAGGCTCTGAGGTAACCTTCCCATCACCTTTCTTCAGGGGCCCAATTTGTGTGTGTGTTTTGGCAAATTTCTTGATGTTAGTTACAGCTTGATTTTGTTGAGTTTCTTTTTGCAGTTTATATGATTCTTGCAGACAGACAGACTTGAATGTGTCTCAGTTTTGTCCTTAGTGATCGATGCTTTTCAATATTTAGTGTTCGCTGCAGTCTCGTGTTGAGGGACATTCTTTTCTTCATTAGGACCCTTCTGTCTCTTGGAATGATGTGTTCGTGTGTTTGTTTGTGCGACGCATGGATGGATTTAGGTGGTACATGGCCTCTACACACTTGCTGTTATGTTTCAAGGAAGAATTGTGTCATTGCCTGTCTGTCATCCCACTGTATTGTGCTGAGTTAGGATTGAATCTTTTCACAGTCAATTTAGTCAAGGAAAAAGTCATATTCCTTAACGGTAATGGTGGTAATTATGCTTGGCTGTGGAGGTAATTAAGTTTTCCTTTCTTATAGGTAGTCTGTACTGAGTAGCTAATGACTGCTACATCATTATTAGTGAAGAACAGCTAAAGGCCTCTTCTATTTGTTCTCAATAATCTACTCCGGATTCAGCTCTGAATCCGAATCTGTTTTGGATTAATTGGGTGCAAATAGAACAGCAGAATCTGTTTTGGATTCGCTGGATCAAAACAATAACAATGAGAGGTCGCTGCCCAGCTGTCACACTAGTCACTTCTCCGAGCAAGTGTTGAGTTACAACTTTCATTTCCTGATGCATTTAGGGTGACAGCGGCATCCCTAATTACCACCAACCTGCTTATTGTACAATAAAAAAAACTTTATATAACTAAATGTGTTATTGAAAACACTATTAGATTCTTGAAAAGTAGATTCAAGTCTGATGAACCTCAAGGTTAACCTTGACAATGTTACACCTATTATTTCTTTACAAATACTGCTCCACCTCTTTATTATAAATATACTATACATAGTGTACTCAACATATCTGTGAAGGTTTCTGGCGGTGCTCACCATTATTTAGCTCGCAAAACTTCTTTGAAGTTATAATAGGTTGTTAGGTTGGTTAGGTTATGTCAAGTTATGGTTATGTTAAAGTTATTAGGTTACGGTTATGTTATGGTTAGGTTCAGTTAGGTTCGATTATATAAGATTTTTTACATTTTATCACCCGGAGGTTAGGGTTCGCAAATTAGTTTTTTTGGGGGTTTGGTTATTAAAATGTAAAAATCTTATGTAACCGAACCTAACTGAACCGCACCAAACTTAACTTAACATAACCATAACATAACTGCAAACTAACCTAACAACCTTAACCTAACCATAACTTAACCAACATAACATAACTTCAAAGACGTTTTGCGAGGTAAATAATGGTAAGCACCGCCTAAAACCTTCACAGATGTGTTGAGTGCACTATGTATAGTATGTAAGACTTCATGTTTATAATAAAGAGGTGGAGCAGTAGTTGTAAAGAAATACCTCTTATTTTTGTATAACCTAAACTATTACTATCCTACCATCACCACCACCACCACCACTACTATCCTAACACTACCACCACCACCACCACTACTACTACTACTTCTACTACTATTACTATCCTATCACCATCACCATCACCACCACCACCACTACTATTACTACTACTACTACTATTCTAACACCACTACCACCACCACCACCACTACTACTATCCCACCACCACCACCACAACCAGCACCACCACTACTACTATTATTAACCTACTATTCCACACCCAGCACCACCACCACCACCACTACTACTATCCCACCACCACCACCACCATGGGCTCTGTACTATCCTCATTCTTCCAGTCAGGCAGCGCACTATTAACAGCACATAATAGTAGGAGTGTGTCGGATAGTACCAAGCGAACTATCCGGATAGTATTTGATGCCCTCCGAGCCAACCCGAGAGTGACCGTGCAGAGGCTGGAAGGACTACTATCTACTATCCCAAGGGTGAGAAATAGTACGGATAGTAATGGTAATAGTAATGGGTTAAAATAGTCATTAGTGGATAATTATGGTCATTAGTGAGTTAATTACATGTATTAATTAACAGAAAAGATGATTATTATTACTATTATGATTACTATTAGGCAGAACATGATTACTATTACTATTATTTTTACTATTATGATTACTATTAGGATTACTATTATTACTATTATCAAAAATCCTTCTCCCTCTCCTACAAAACGAGAGAATCCTAATATCCTATGTTCACTGCCTTTACACGTGGCCTGCATCAGAGGGTGAGTTCGATAGTCAAATAGTAATGATAGTAATAGTAGTAGGATAGTAATAGTCTAGTAATAGTAATATGTGGTTTAAGTAAGGTTAGGTTAGGTTTAAGTTAGGTTAGGTTAGGTTAGGTTAGGTTAGGTTTAGGTTAAGTTAGGTTAGTTTAAGATAGTTTAGGATAGTAAAATAGTAGGATAATAATAGTAGAATAGTCTAGTAATAGTCTAGTAATAGTAATATGTGGTTTAAGTAAGGTTAGGTTAGGTTTAGGTAAAGTTAGGTTAGGTTAGGTTAGGTTTAGGTTAAGTAAAGTTAGGTTAGGTTCAGGTTAAGTTAGGTTAGTTTTAGATAGTTTAGGATAGTAGAATAGTAATAATAGTAATAGTAGAATAGTCTAGCAATAGTAGAATAGTAATATGTTGTTTGGGTTAGTATAAGATCGTTTGGAAATAATTAATAATAGTTTTAAAATAGTATATGATAGTTTAGATAGTTCAGAATAGTATAGTAATAGTATAATAGTCTAGAAATAGTATATAATAGTTATGAAAATTAATAAGATCTGAATATTTTATGATTTATTACTATTACTATTACTATTACTACTACTACTACTACTACTACTACTATTATTTTCTATCCTAGACTACTACTACTATCACCACACTATTTACCACTACTATTAACCTACTATTAGACACCCAACACCATTACTATCCGTACTACTACTATCCGTACTATTACTATTACAGCTTCGAGGAGTGCGTCGAACTATTACTGAAGGCAGGCGCACGTACGGACATTGAGGCGAGGATGTGTTGGCCCGGACCACATAACCAAAATTGTGAACAGAGAGGAGGGACGACGTGTGAGTAGGATAGTAATAGTAGAATAGTCTAGAAATAGTACAAAATAGTTATTATTATCATTACTACTATTTTCCATCCCAGACTATTCTAACTATCACTACTATTTTTACTACTACTATTATACCACTATTTAACACCCAATACCACTACTATCTATACTACTACTATTACTATTATTACTACTACTACTACTATCCATCCCAGACTATTCTAACTATCACCATTATTTTTACTACTACTATTATACCACTATTTAACACCCAATACCACTACTATCTATACTACTACTATTACTATTATTACTATTTCTGAGGTTCCTGGCAACGATAGGTCAAGTGATAAGCTGCAAAATGCAATATATTATGCAATAGATGGAGACCAAGTAAGTCATTTATTCATTTATTTTATTCATTATTTATATTTATTCATTATTATTATTATTATTATTATTATTATTATTTTATTTTATTTTCTTATTTATTTATTTATTTATTGTTTCAGAAAAATATATTAAATTCAATAATTATATAAATTTACTACCACCACCACCACTACTACTACTACTACTACTACTACTACTACTATAACTATTACTACTATAACACATACTACACTACTAATACTATCACCACCATTTCTACTTATACTATTAACCTACTATTCCACACCCAACACTACTACTATTCACACTACTACTACTATTGGTACTATTATTACTATTACTATTCCAGGTAGACATCTTGGAGCTCCTAACACAGCAGGGAGACGACCATTGGTTACCATGGCAACAGAAGAGACCATTGTTACATATAGCTTGTGAGAGAGGCGCGTGGCAATGCGTCAAATATCTAGTTTTGGAAAGGTAAGATGTCGTTACGTCTATACGATTTGTCGGTCACTCGTAGGGTTTGCGGCGTTTGTATTTATAGGAAAGGTGTGTTAATGTTTATTGTGTTTATATATTGATTTGTGTTTTATTTTGATTCTTGGTTTAAATGATATAATGAAAAATGTGGGGTTATATATTTTTTTATTTACTTTATTCTATGTCGAGTTGACGTTACGTTTATACGATTTGCTGGTCAGCCGTTGGGTTAGCGGCGTTTATATTTATAGGGAAGGTGTGTTAATGTTTATTGTGTTTATATATTAATTGGTGTTTTATTTTGATTAACCGTTTGGATATAATAAGCATATATATGTTTTATTGTATAATATTTCTTCCTGGTTTTATGTCTCGGTTGATCAAATTGACTCATTCTTTTTCATTTTCTCACTTTCTGACCCAACCAATCACTTTCTCCTTCTTATACAACCAAGATCAATCCTTTATCTACCACACCACCACAATTCAACCACGTAACCACACCCAATTAACCACAATCCTCACAGATACAACAACATTACCCAAAAACACGACTAAAATTTCTTGACCCGAGACAAAAACACATATTCTTTTTAATTTTCTCACTTTCTGACCCAACCAATCACTTTCTCCTTTTTACACAACCAAGATCAACCCTTTCCCTACCACACCACAAAAATTCAACCACGTAACCACACCCAATTAACCACAATCATTCCAGATCCAACGAAATCAACCAGTGTTACGACGAGTACTACCCGATACACCAGGCCTCTCTCCACCAAACCCGATTCCTTGAGCTCTTAATACAATATGGAGCCGATACAAGCGCTAAGACCTGTACGCAGCAGATGACTGTCCTCCATGTTGTTTTCTTGCTTGGTAAAAAGGGTGCGGAGGATACCTTAGAGACAGTGAAGGTCTTAATGGCTAATGGTTTAAAAGAACATGTCAATACCGCAGATTCTTTAGGTAATACGTCCCTTCACGCGCTTATTGTGAGGTGAGTTTAAGTATAAGTGACGCGAACTGTTGTTGTTGTTGTTGTTATTATTTCTGAAACGTATTTATTTAATGTAATTATTTGTTCCTAACTTACTTTAGCGTTCCTAACTTATTGTAAGGTTAGTATAAATGACGCGAACTGTTGTTGTTGTTATTGTTATTATTATTATTTATTTTTTATGATTATATTGTATTTATTTTTTGTTTTTTCATTATAATTATGATGAAATATTCTTATAATTATATATATTTATTTTTTTGGTTTATATAAATATTTATGAATGTCAAAAAACTATTAATATTTTCTGATTATTAATTATGTTCATTATTTTGAATTATTTCCTAAAAATCTTTATATAAACACAAAAAATATATAATAATTTCTTAACTCCGCCAAAAATCAAATATTCTGAAATTATTCCTATGTTCCTAACACCATCTAACGTTCCTAACACCTTCTACACCTACTAACACCTTTTAAAACCTTCCTAACTTAACCTAATTTGCTCAAAAACTTTCCTAACCTATCATAAAATAACCTAAACTTAACCTAATACTGCCTAACACTACCTAACACGTTCCTAACACCTTCTATTACCTTCCTAACAGGTATGCATTAGAAGAGGCGTGCTATGGGTATAACCAGAAGCCTAAACTAACCTAAACTTAACTTAATTTATTCTGAAACCTTCCTAACTTATCCTAACACGTTCCTAACACCTTCTATTACCTTCCTAACAGGTATGCACTGGAAGAAGCTCGCTATGACTATAACCAGAAGCCTAAACTAACCTAAACTTAACCTAACTTATTCTGAAACCTTCCTAACTTATTCTAACACGTTCCTAACACCTTCTATTACCTTCCTAACAGGTATGCATTAGAAGAGGCTCGCTATGGCTATGACCAAGAGCCGCCGCCTTGGAATAAATGGGATATGTTATTAATAGTTAGATTCTTACTGCAAAATGGTGCGTCTCCCTCCATCAACCAGCCTGGAAATAGTGCGCTAGCCTGCGTACTTCGACAGGTAAATAGTAGTAGTAATAGTAATAGTAGGATAGTGTGGGTGATATATGATGTGTATTGACTATTTAGCTATACTTGTGTTGAGTTTCGTGTTTGTTGGTCCAGCGGTTTGGTCAGAATTTTGAATTTTGTGGTGATATTAAAAATTGTTGTTAGTCTCCCACCCTCTCTCGTATTTTTTCATTTTCTCTCTCTCTCACTTTACCTACAATGTTCTCTTTAATATATAAGTTAGAGCTATCTTTAATCTAACCCCCCACCAAAAATTAATCATATAGGCCTAGCCATTTATTCAGAATTTTGACTTTTCTAACAACATTCAAAATTATCACCACCCTCCCACCCTCAAAAAAAATAAAGTTATCTTACATTATCTCATTTTCTCACTTTCTCACAACACCTACAGCATTTTCCTTCATATACCAATTAGAGCTATCTTTAATCTACTCCCCCACCAAAAATCACCCCCCCACCCCCAGCCAATCAGCTACAATCTTGACTTATATTAACAGGTCCGGGATTGGGAGTTCCGGTACGAGCTGTTAGACATGTTATTGAATTATGGTGGAAATCCGGATTTAGTTGGACGGGACGGATCGGTTCCTTTAATGGTTTGTCTCGTTCCTTTAATTAATAAGGACCCACTGCATCACTTTACGCACACTATGAAGGTATGTGTGTGTACGTTTTTTTTATGTGTACGTATATGCGTTTATTTTTTATTTATTTATTTATTTTTATTATTGTTGTTATTGTTATTAATACGCACACGATGAAGATATGTGTGTGTGTGTACGTATTTTTTATATATGTGTATGTGTACGTATTATTATTATTTTTAAATTGTTATGTATATATATATATTTTTTATTATTATTGTTATCGTCATTATTACACACACGATGAAGGTATGTGCGTGTGTGTGTGTATGTATTATTTATATATATATGTGTGTAGCGTGTACGTATTCTTCTTCTTATTATTATTAGTGTTATGTATATATACTTATTATTATTATTATTATCATCATCATCATCATCATCATCAGCCTAAACCTAACCTAACCTAAACCTCCCCCCCCCCCCCCCCCCCCCTTACAGGTCTTCTACTTGAGCTGTGTGCGGTTGTTATGCCGTTATGGCGCTAACCCAAACTGCTCCTCCCGCTCTAACCTGACGCCTCTTCACGTCCTGATGTTCACTGCCTCTGAGAACACGGCATTATCGAGAGAGGCCGAGAAAGCAGCTGCGTTTTCCTTCATAAGACAGCTGTTGGTGATTCTATTGCAACATGGATTGGACCCTAATGTGCGGTAAGGATGTGTGTGTGTGTGTATGAAGTGTGGTTGTGATATGTTGTGTGTACGTATAGTTGTGGCTGTTTTTGTACGGGTGTGTGTAATTTTTTTTTTGTCGTGTGGTGGAAAAAGATTATATGTTTTGGTTAATATGACTGATTGTGTTTGTTGTATTAAAACACCGATTGGATGTTTATGTGCGGTAAGGATGTGTGTATGTGTGTACTGGTTTGTGTATGTGTGTGTTGTGTGCGCGTCTAGTTATGACTGTTTTTGTACGGGTGTGTGTAATTTTTTTGTCGTGTGATGAAAAAAGATTAAACATTTTGGTTAATATATAAGCTTCTATTCATCATATTAAAACACCGCTTAGATGTAAACCTTCGGAAAGAATGTGTGTATGTGTGTACCGGTTTGTGTACGTATATGTCGTGTGTACGTTTAGTTATGACTGCTTTTGTACCGGTATGTACATATATTTGTCTTAATTTGTTGATAAAATTATTATACATTTTCATTTATACAACTGATTCTATTTGTTGTATTAAAACACCAATTTGATCTAAACATACACAAAAGATGTACGTATACACACATAGATTTACATACATATATCTCATGTACGCATTGAGCTATGACTGTTTTTGCACGGCTATGTACATATATTTTTCATAATTTGAGGTGAAAATGATTATACATTTTCATTCATACAGGCGCTTCTAATCATCCTATTAAATCACCAATTGGACTAAAACATACACAAAGGATGTACGTATATACATATAGATTTACGTACATATATATCATGTACGTATCGAGCTATGACTGTTTATATAACCACACGTACACATCCCCAGGTTTTCACAGAGGACCCAGCACATTTTACTTTCCTTAATGGACATGGTACAGAATGCAAGGTCACCCAATGACCTTGAACACGTGTGTGACCTGACCTTGACCTTACTACAACATGGCGCTGACCCCAATGTGAATATATCTACAACAGAACCAATGATTTGTCACTCTCAGTCTAGTGTGTTCTTGAAAAATTGCTCAAATCAGGTATGGACTCACTTTCACTTTCATTTTCATTTTCATTAATTTTTATTCACTTTTATTCATTTTTATTCACTTTTATTTTCATTTTCATTCATTTTTATTCATTTTTAGTAACTTTCATTTTCATTTTTATTAACTTTCATTTTCATTTTTATTCACTTTCATTTTCATTTTTATTCACTTTTATTAATTTTTATTAATTTTTATTCATTTTTAGTCACTTTCACTCACTTTCATTTTCATTTTCACTCATTTTTATTCACTTATTCACTTTCATTTTCATTTTTATTCACTTTCATTTTCATTTTTATTCACTTTTATTCACTTTCATTTTCATTTTTATTAACTTTTATTCACTTTCATTTTCATTTTTATTCACTCATTTTCATTTTTATTCATTTTTATTCACTTTCATTTTCATTTTTATTCACTTTAATTTTCATTTTTATTCACTTTTATTCACTTTCATTTTCATTTTTATTCAGTTTTAATCACTTTTATTCATTTTTATTAACTTTTATTTTAATTTTTATTAATTTTTATTCATTTTCAGTCTCACTTTCATTTTCATTTTCACTCATTTTTATTCACTTTCATTTTCATTTTCATTCACTTTTAATCACTTTTAATCACTTTTATTCATTTTTATTCATTTTCATTCCTAAAATAAGTTGTTAGTTTATTGTTTATTGTTGTTAGTTTATTTATTTATTTATTTATTTTTAGTTTTTATAATGTTAAATAATGATTAAAAATGTTGATTATTATTTACTATTATTTTTATTTATTTATTTATTTATTTTAAATTATTATTATTACTATTATTATTATATTTTTGATTATGTTTAATATTAGAAAAATTATTCCTCCTCCTCCTCTTCCTCTTCCTCCATTCCCAAAATTACTATTACTTAAATATTTTACTATTATTCCCATTTAAAATCCTGTATTACTATCACTACTACTATTATTACTACTACTACTATTACTATTCCAGGTCTTATACTACAAATTTCTCTTATCATTTATACTATTATACCCATTTCAGGTCCTGTATAACTATTACTATTACTATTATTACTACTATTACTATTACTACTATTACTACTATTACTATTACTACTATTACTATCCCAGGTCTTATACTACTACGTGCAGTTACTAATACGCAAAGAGGAACTACTGAACGACTCTGAACAACGATTCGCTAAGCTCCTCAACATTTACTACCAAGCCATGAACCACACTGAGCTGAACCAATGTTTAAAAATACTCTATACACAAACTTCTCTTGTGCCTATGAAACCACAGCTGGCACAGGTGTTAAGGTTAAGGATCTGGCTATGTGTTGGTAGTAAGTTTGTTAAGTTAGGTGAAGTTATAGTCAAGTTATAGTGGTTTAAGTTGAAACATTTTTTTTTTTTGTGGGGGGTGATTTTTTCGTTTTTTTTTTCTCGGGTCATTTTTTGTGATTACATTTTTTGGGGTTATAGTAATAGTTATAGTTGTTCTCAAGGATGTTATAGTTAGGTTAAGGATCTGGCTATATGTTGGTAGTAAGTTTGTTAAGTTAGGTTAAGTTATAGTCAAGTTATAGTGGTTTAGGTAGAAACTTTTTTGGGGAGTTGATTTTATTGCAATTTTTTTTTTCTTGAGTAATTTTTTGTGATTAAATTTTTGGGGGTTATAGTAATAGTTAGTTGTTCTCAAGGATGTTATAGTTAGGTTAAGGATCTGGCTGTGTGTTGGTAGTAAGTTTGTTAAGTTAGGTTAAGTTATAGTCAAGTTATAGTGGTTTAGGTAGAAACTTTTTTGGGGAGTTGATATTTTTGCTATGTTTTTTTCCTTGGATCATTTTGTAGTTAAATTTTTTGGAGTTATAGTAATAGTTATAGTTATTCTCAAGGATGTTATAGTTAGGTTAAGGATTCAGCTATATGTTGGTAGTAAGTTTGTGAAGTTAGGTTAAGTTATAGTCAAGTTATAGCGGTTTAGGTTGAAACGTTATTTGGGGAGTTGATATTTTTGCTATATTTTTTTCCTTGGATCATTTTGTAGTTAAATTTTTTGGAGTTATAGTAATAGTTATAGTTATTCTCAAGGATGTTATAGTTAGGTTAAGGATCTGGCTATGTGTTGGTACTAAGTTTGTAAAGTTAGGTTAAGTTATAGTCAAGTTATAGCGGTTTAAGTACAAACATTTATAATTTTATCGGGTATTTTTCTCGGGAATACTTTTTTCAATTCAATTTTTAATGGTTATAGGTAAGGTTATAGCAGTTGTTACAGGTGTTATAGTTAAGTTAAAGGTGTTAAGTTACTATCAACACCAAGGTTATAGTTATAAGTAAAGTTATAGTACAAATATAACTAACCATATCCTAACTTTAAAAAATTTTCCCCGGAATCTAGTCGGAAAAATAAATGTCGGGTTATAAATGATGATAATAGTAATAGTAATAGTAGTAATAGTCTAACACCCCCTCCCCCCTTCCCCCCCATTCCAGGGATCTGTACACACAGCCGCGCACACTCAAGCAGATCTGCCGTGTGCGTATTTACGACGCCCTACAGAGACGTACACAAGAGAGAGTGAACAAGCTGCCATTACCACCCATGTTAAGAGAATATTTACTCAGTTTTGAACTGTAAATGTTTGTATGTTTCCCTAATTTACTCATTACTCATCAGGCTTGTGGGGGTGAGGGAGGGGTGGAGGGATGGAGGAAAGAATGAGGTATCTCTCCATGTTTTAATTTTCTCTCCCTTTCCTCCGGTGATGGAGATATAGAGGAAAATGTCTCGACTTCTCTCGCTTTCATTTTTTTTCTCTCATTTTTCAAGCCAAAATGTTTTAACTTATTTGTAATTTACTCATTACTCATTAGACTTGGAGAGACTTTCTTGGTATGGAGAGATGGAGGAAAGAATTACCTATCTCTCCATACCTCACTCTTTTCTTTCCTCCATCTACTTTATGAGATATGGAGGAAAATGTCTCCATCTCTCTCTCCATTTTCATCTATGTTAGCCATACATTATCTCATTTTTTATCTCACTCATTATAGTTGGAGAGACTTTCTTGGTATGGAGAGATGGAGGAAAGAATGAACTATCTCTCCATATATACATTTTCTCTCCCTTTCCTCCGATTTTGGAAATATTAAGGAAAAAAATAAATCCCTCCACCGTTCTAGTCCAAAAAATATTATCCTAGAATTAAGTTTTCAAAATGTTTTTATTTTTATAATTTCTGAGGAAAGTAATATATATGGAGGAAATTTGGAAAGATGGAGAGAAAGAGGAAAGGTCTCTCCATCTCTCCCTACCCCCCTAACCCCCCCTTTCCTCCACTACCACCACCACCACTACTACTACTACTACTACTATAACTATTACTACTATAACACATACTACACTACTAATACTATCACCACCATTTCTACTGATACTATTAACCTACTATTCCACACCCAACACTACTACTATTCACACTACTACTACTATTGGTACTATTATTACTATTACTATTCCAGGTAGACATCTTGGAGCTCCTAACACAGCAGGGAGACGACCATTGGTTACCATGGCAACAGAAGAGACCATTGTTACATATAGCTTGTGAGAGAGGCGCGTGGCAATGCGTCAAATATCTAGTTTTGGAAAGGTAAGATGTCGTTACGTCTATACGATTTGTCGGTCACTCGTAGGGTTTGCGGCGTTTATATTTATAGGGAAGGTGTGTTAATGTTTATTGTGTTTATATATTGATTTGTGTTTTATTTTGATTCTTGGTTTAAATGATATAATGAAAAATGTGGGGTTATATATTTTTTTATTTACTTTATTCTATGTCGAGTTGACGTTACGTTTATACGATTTGCTGGTCAGCCGTTGGGTTTGCGGCGTTTATATTTATAGGGAAGGTGTGTTAATGTTTATTGTGTTTATATATTAATTGGTGTTTTATTTTGATTAACCGTTTGGATATAATAAGCATATATATGTTTTATTGTATAATATTTCTTCCTGGTTTTATGTCTCGGTTGATAAAATTGACTCATTCTTTTTCATTTTCTCACTTTCTGACCCAACCAATCACTTTCTCCTTCTTATACAACCAAGATCAATCCTTTATCTACCACACCACCACAATTCAACCACGTAACCACACCCAATTAACCACAATCCTCACAGATACAACAACATTACCCAAAAACACGACTAAAATTTCTTGACCCGAGACAAAAACACATCATATTCTTTTTAATTTTCTCACTTTCTGACCCAACCAATCACTTTCTCCTTTTTACACAACCAAGACCAACCCTTTCCCTACCACACCACAAAAATTCAACCACGTAACCACACCCAATTAACCACAATCATTCCAGATCCGACGAGATCAACCAGTGTTACGACGAGTACTACCCGATACACCAGGCCTCTCTCCACCAAACCCGATTCCTTGAGCTCTTAATACAGTGTGGAGCCGATACAAGCGCTAAGACCTGTACCCAGCAGATGACTGTCCTCCATGTTGTTTTCTTGCTTGGTAAAAAGGGTGCGGAGGATACCTTAGAGACAGTGAAGGTCTTAATGGCTAATGGTTTAAAAGAACATGTCAATACCGCAGATTCTTTAGGTAATACGTCCCTTCACGCGCTTATTGTGAGGTGAGTATAAGTATAAGTGACGCGAACTGTTGTTGTTGTTGTTGTTATTATTTCTGAAACGTATTTATTTAATGTAATTATTTGTTCCTAACTTACTTTAGCGTTCCTAACTTATTGTAAGGTTAGTATAAATGACGCGAACTGTTGTTGTTGTTATTGTTATTATTATTATTTATTTTTTATGATTATATTGTATCTATTTTTTGTTTTTTCATTATAATTATGATGAAATATTCTTATAATTATATATATTTATTTTTTTGGTTTATATAAATATTTATGAATGTCAAAAAACTATTAATATTTTCTGATTATTAATTATGTTCATTATTTTGAATTATTTCCTAAAAATCTTTATATAAACACAAAAAATATATAATAATTTCTTAACTCCGCCAAAAATCAAATATTCTGAAATTATTCCTATGTTCCTAACACCATCTAACGTTCCTAACACCTTCTACACCTACTAACACCTTTTAAAACCTTCCTAACTTAACCTAATTTGCTCAAAAACTTTCCTAACCTATCATAAAATAACCTAAACTTAACCTAATACTGCCTAACACTACCTAACACGTTCCTAACACCTTCTATTACCTTCCTAACAGGTATGCATTAGAAGAGGCGTGCTATGGCTATAACCAGAAGCCTAAACTAACCTAAACTTAACTTAATTTATTCTGAAACCTTCCTAACTTATCCTAACACGTTCCTAACACCTTCTATTACCTTCCTAACAGGTATGCACTGGAAGAAGCTCGCTATGACTATAACCAGAAGCCTAAACTAACCTAAACTTAACCTAACTTATTCTGAAACCTTCCTAACTTATTCTAACACGTTCCTAACACCTTCTATTACCTTCCTAACAGGTATGCATTAGAAGAGGCTCGCTATGGCTATGACCAAGAGCCGCCGCCTTGGAATAAATGGGATATGTTATTAATAGTTAGATTCTTACTGCAAAATGGTGCGTCTCCCTCCATCAACCAGCCTGGAAATAGTGCGCTAGCCTGCGTACTTCGACAGGTAAATAGTAGTAGTAATAGTAGGATAGTGTGGGTGATATATGATGTGTATTGACTATTTAGCTATACTTGTGTTGAGTTTCGTGTTTGTTGGTCCAGCGGTTTGGTCAGAATTTTGAATTTTGTGGTGATATTAAAAATTGTTGTTAGTCTCCCACCCTCTCTCGTATTTTTTCATTTTCTCTCTCTCTCACTTTACCTACAATGTTCTCTTTAATATATAAGTTAGAGCTATCTTTAATCTAACCCCCCACCAAAAATTAATCATATAGGCCTAGCCATTTATTCAGAATTTTGACTTTTCTAACAACATTCAAAATTATCACCACCCTCCCACCCTCAAAAAAAATAAAGTTATCTTACATTATCTCATTTTCTCACTTTCTCACAACACCTACAGCATTTTCCTTCATATACCAATTAGAGCTATCTTTAATCTACCCCCCCACCAAAAATCACCCCCCCACCCCCAGCCAATCAGCTACAATCTTGACTTATATTAACAGGTCCGGGATTGGGAGTTCCGGTACGAGCTGTTAGACATGTTATTGAATTATGGTGGAAATCCGGATTTAGTTGGACGGGACGGATCGGTTCCTTTAATGGTTTGTCTCGTTCCTTTAATTAATAAGGACCCACTGCATCACTTTACGCACACTATGAAGGTATGTGTGTGTACGTTTTTTTTATGTGTACGTATATGCGTTTATTTTTTATTTATTTATTTATTTTTATTATTGTTGTTATTGTTATTAATACGCACACGATGAAGATATATGTGTGTGTGTGTGTGTGTACGTATTTTTTATATATGTGTATGTGTGCGTATTTTTTTTTTTTTTTAATTGTTATGTATATATATATTTTTTTATTATTATTGTTATCGTCATTATTACACACACGATGAAGGTATGTGCGTGTGTGTGAGTATGTATTATTTATATATATGTGTGTAGCGTGTACGTATTCTTATTCTTGTTATTATTATTAGTGTTATGTATATATACTTATTATTATTATTATCATCATCATCATCATCATCATCATCATCAGCCTAAACCTAACCTAACCTAAACCTCCCCCCCCCACCCACCCACCCTTACAGGTCTTCTACTTGAACTGTGTGCGGTTGTTATGCCGTTATGGCGCTAACCCAAACTGCTCCTCCCGCTCTAACCTGACGCCTCTTCACGTCCTGATGTTCACTGCCTCTGAGAACACGGCATTATCGAGAGAGGCCGAGAAAGCAGCTGCGTTTTCCTTCATAAGACAGCTGTTGGTGATCCTATTGCAACATGGATTGGACCCTAATGTGCGGTAGGGATGTGTGTGTGTGTGTATGAAGTGTGGTTGTGATATGTTGTGTGTACGTATAGTTGTGGCTGTTTTTGTACGGGTGTGTGTAATTTTTTTTTTGTCGTGTGGTGGAAAAAGATTATATGTTTTGGTTAATATGACTGATTGTGTTTGTTGTATTAAAACACCGATTGGATGTTTATGTGCGGTAAGGATGTGTGTATGTGTGTACTGGTTTGTGTATGTGTGTGTTGTGTGCGCGTCTAGTTATGACTGTTTTTGTACAGGTGTGTGTAATTTTTTTGTCGTGTGATGAAAAAAGATTAAACATTTTGGTTAATATATAAGCTTCTATTCATCATATTAAAACACCGCTTAGATGTAAACCTTTGGAAAGAATGTGTGTATGTGTGTACCGGTTTGTGTACGTATATGTCGTGTGTACGTTTAGTTATGACTGCTTTTGTACCGGTATGTACATATATTTGTCTTAATTTGTTGATAAAATTATTATACATTTTCATTTATACAACTGATTCTATTTGTTGTATTAAAACACTGATTTGATCTAAACATACACAAAAGATGTACGTATACACACATAGATTTACATACATATATCTCATGTACGCATTGAGCTATGACTGTTTTTGCACGGCTATGTACATATATTTTTCATAATTTGAGGTGAAAAAGATTATACATTTTCATTCATACAGGCGCTTCTAATCATCCTATTAAATCACCGATTGGACTAAAACATACACAAAGGATGTACGTATATACATATAGATTTACGTACATATATATCATGTACGTATCGAGCTATGACTGTTTATATAACCACACGTACACATCCCCAGGTTTTCACAGAGGACCCAGCACATTTTACTCTCCTTAATGGACATGGTACAGAATGCAAGGTCACCCAATGACCTTGAACACGTGTGACCTGACCTTGATCTTACTACAACATGGCGCTGACCCCAATGTGAATATATCTACAACAGAACCAATGATTTGTCACTCTCAGTCTAGTGTGTTCTTGAAAAAATGCTCAAATCAGGTATGGACTCACTTTCACTTTCATTTTCATTTTCATTAATTTTTATTCACTTTTATTCATTTTTATTCACTTATTTTCATTTTCATTCATTTTTATTCATTTTTATTCACTTTCATTTTCATTTTTATTCACTTTTATTCATTTTTATTCACTTTCATTTTCATTTTTATTCACTTTTATTCATTTTTATTAACTTTCATTTTCATTTTTATTCACTTTCATTTTCATTTTTATTCACTTTTATTCATTTTTATTCATTTTTATTCACTTTTATTCATTTTTATTCATTTTTATTCACTTTTATTCATTTTTATTCACTTTTATTCAATTTTATTCACTTTCACTCACTTTCATTTTCATTTTCACTCATTTTTATTCACTTTCAATTTCATTTTCATTCATTTTTATTCATTTTTATTAACTTTTATTCACTCATTTTCATTTTCATTCACTTTTATTCATTTTTATTCACTTATTCATTTTTATTCATTTTTATTCACTTTTATTCATTTTTATTCACTTTCACTCACTTTCATTTTCATTTTCACTCATTTTTATTCACTTTCATTTTCATTTTCATTCATTTTCATTCACTTTTAATCATTTTTATTCACTTTTAATCACTTTTATTCATTTTTATTCACTTTTATTTTAATTTTTATTCATTTTTATTCATTTTCATTCCTAAAATAAGTTGTTAGTTTATTGTTTATTGTTGTTAGTTTATTTATTTATTTATTTATTTTTATTTTTTATAATGTTAAATAATGATTAAAAATGTTGATTATTATTTACTATTATTTTTATTTATTATTATTATTTTTTTAAATTATTATTATTACTATTATTATTATATTTTTGATTATGTTTAATATTAGAAAAATTATTCCTCCTCCTCCTCTTCCTCTTCCTCCATTCCCAAAATTACTATTACTTAAATATTTTACTATTATTCCCATTTAAAATCCTGTATTACTATCACTACTACTATTATTACTACTACTACTATTACTATTCCAGGTCTTATACTACAAATTTTCTCTATCATTTATACTATTATACCCATTTCAGGTCCTGTATAACTATTACTATTACTACTATTACTATCCCAGGTCTTATACTACTACGTGCATTTATACTATTATACCCATTTCAGGTCCTGTATAACTATTACTATTACTATTACTACTATTACTATCCCAGGTCTTATACTACTACGTGCAGTTACTAATACGTAAAGAGGAACTACTGAACGACTCTGAACAACGATTCGCTAAACTCCTCAACATTTACTACCAAGCCATGAACCACACTGAGCTGAACCAGTGTTTAAAAATACTCTATACACAAACTTCCCTTGTGCCTATGAAACCACAGCTGGCACAGGTGTTAAGGTAAGGATCTGGCTATGTGTTGGTAGTAAGTTTGTTAAGTTAGGTGAAGTTATAGTCAAGTTATAGTGGTTTAAGTTGAAACATTTTTTTTTTGGGGGGGGGGGTGATTTTTTCGTTTTTTTTTTCTCGGGTCATTTTTTGTGATTACATTTTTGGGGGTTATAGTAATAGTTATAGTTGTTCTCAAGGATGTTATAGTTAGGTTAAGGATCTGGCTATATGTTGGTAGTAAGTTTGTTAAGTTAGGTTAAGTTATAGTCAAGTTATAGTGGTTTAGGTAGAAACTTTTTTGGGGAGTTGATTTTATTGCAATTTTTTTTTTCTTGAGTAATTTTTTGTGATTAAATTTTTGGGGGTTATAGTAATAGTTAGTTGTTCTCAAGGATGTTATAGTTAGGTTAAGGATCTGGCTGTGTGTTGGTAGTAAGTTTGTTAAGTTAGGTTAAGTTATAGTCAAGTTATAGTGGTTTAGGTAGAAACTTTTTTGGGGAGTTGATATTTTTGCTATGTTTTTTTCCTTGGATCATTTTGTAGTTAAATTTTTTGGAGTTATAGTAATAGTTATAGTTATTCTCAAGGATGTTATAGTTAGGTTAAGGATTCAGCTATATGTTGGTAGTAAGTTTGTGAAGTTAGGTTAAGTTATAGTCAAGTTATAGCGGTTTAGGTTGAAACGTTTTTTGGGGAGTTGATATTTTTGCTATATTTTTTTCCTTGGATCATTTTGTAGTTAAATTTTTTGGAGTTATAGTAATAGTTATAGTTATTCTCCAGGGTGTTATAGTTAGGTTAAGGATCTGGCTATGTGTTGGTACTAAGTTTGTAAAGTTAGGTTAAGTTATAGTCAAGTTATAGCGGTTTAAGTACAAACATTTATAATTTTATCGGGTATTTTTCTCGGGAATACTTTTTTCAATTCAATTTTTAATGGTTATAGGTAAGGTTATAGCAGTTGTTACAGGTGTTATAGTTAAGTTAAAGGTGTTAAGTTACTATCAACACCAAGGTTATAGTTATAAGTAAAGTTATAGTACAAATATAACTAACCATATCCTAACTTTAAAAAATTTTCCCCGGAATCTAGTCGGAAAAATAAATGTCGGGTTATAAATGATGATAATAGTAATAGTAATAGTAGTAATAGTCTAACACCCCCTCCCCCCTTCCCCCCCATTCCAGGGATCTGTACACACAGCCGCGCACACTCAAGCAGATCTGCCGTGTGCGTATTTACGACGCCCTACAGAGACGTACACAAGAGAGAGTGAACAAGCTGCCATTACCACCCATGTTAAGAGAATATTTACTCAGTTTTGAACTGTAAATGTTTGTATGTTTCCCTAATTTACTCATTACTCATCAGGCTTGTGGGGGTGAGGGAGGGGTGGAGGGATGGAGGAAAGAATGAGGTATCTCTCCATGTTTTCATTTTCTCTCCCTTTCCTCCGGTGATGGAGATATAGAGGAAAATGTCTCGACTTCTCTCTCGCTTTCATTTTTTTTCTCTCATTTTTCAAGCCAAAATGTTTTAACTTATTTGTAATTTACTCATTACTCATTAGACTTGGAGAGACTTTCTTGGTATGGAGAGATGGAGGAAAGAATTACCTATCTCTCCATACCTCACTCTTTTCTTTCCTCCATCTACTTTATGAGATATGGAGGAAAATGTCTCCATCTCTCTCTCCATTTTCATCTATGTTAGCCATACATTATCTCATTTTTTATCTCACTCATTATAGTTGGAGAGACTTTCTTGGTATGGAGAGATGGAGGAAAGAATGAACTATCTCTCCATATATACATTTTCTCTCCCTTTCCTCCGATTTTGGAAATATTAAGGAAAAAAAAAAATCCCTCCACCGTTCTAGTCCAAAAAATATTATCCTAGAATTAAGTTTTCAAAATGTTGTTTTATTTTTATAATTTCTGAGGAAAGTAATATATATGGAGGAAATTTGGAAAGATGGAGAGAAAGAGGAAAGGTCTCTCCATCTCTCCCTACCCCCCTAACCCCCCCTTTCCTCCACTACCACCACCACCACTACTACTACTACTACTACTATAACTATTACTACTATAACACATACTACACTACTAATACTATCACCACCATTTCTACTGATACTATTAACCTACTATTCCACACCCAACACTACTACTATTCACACTACTACTACTACTATTGGTACTATTATTACTATTACTATTCCAGGTAGACATCTTGGAGCTCCTAACACAGCAGGGAGACGACCATTGGTTACCATGGCAACAGAAGAAACCATTGTTACATATAGCTTGTGAGAGAGGCGCGTGGCAATGCGTCAAATATCTAGTTTTGGAAAGGTAAGATGTCGTTACGTCTATACGATTTGTCGGTCACTCGTAGGGTTTGCGGCGTTTATATTTATAGGGAAGGTGTGTTAATGTTTATTGTGTTTATATATTGATTTGTATTTTATTTTGATTCTTGGTTTAAATGATATAATGAAAAATGTGGGGTTATATATTTTTTTATTTACTTTATTCTATGTCGAGTTGACGTTACGTTTATACGATTTGCTGGTCAGCCGTTGGGTTTGCGGCGTTTATATTTATAGGGAAGGTGTGTTAATGTTTATTGTGTTTATATATTGATTTGTGTTTTATTTTGATTAACCGTTTGGATATAATAAGCATATATATGTTTTATTGTATAATATTTCTTCCTGGTTTTATGTCTCGTTGATAAAATTGACTCATTCTTTTTCATTTTCTCACTTTCTGACCCAACCAATCACTTTCTCCTTCTTATACAACCAAGATCAATCCTTTATCTACCACACCACCACAATTCAACCACGTAACCACACCCAATTAACCACAATCCTCACAGATACAACAACATTACCCAAAAACACGACTAAAATTTCTTGACCCGAGACAAAAACACATCATATTCTTTTACATTTTCTCACTTTCTGACCCAACCAATCACTTTCTCCTTTTTACACAACCAAGACCAACCCTTTCCCTACCACACCACAAAAATTCAACCACGTAACCACACCCAATTAACCACAATCATTCCAGATCCGACGAAATCAACCAGTGTTACGACGAGTACTACCCGATACACCAGGCCTCTCTCCACCAAACCCGATTCCTTGAGCTCTTAATACAGTGTGGAGCCGATACAAGCGCTAAGACCTGTACGCAGCAGATGACTGTCCTCCATGTTGTTTTCTTGCTTGGTAAAAAGGGTGCGGAGGATACCTTAGAGACAGTGAAGGTGTTGATGGCTAATGGTTTAAAAGAACATGTCAATACCGTGGATTCTTTAGGTAATACGTCCCTTCACGCGCTTATTGTGAGGTGAGTTTAAGTATAAGTGACACGAACTGTTGTTGTTGTTGTTGTTATTATTTCTGAAACGTATTTATTTCATGTAATTATTTGTTCCTAACTTACTTTAGCGTTCCTAACTTATTGTAAGGTTAGTATAAATGACGCGAACTGTTGTTGTTGTTATTGTTATTATTATTTATTTTTTATGATATTGTATTTTTTTCGTATTTTTTCATTACAATTGTGATGAAATATTCTTATAATTATATATATTTATTTTTTGTTTTGTTTATATAAATATTTATGAATGTCAAAAAACGATTAATATTTTCTGATTATTAATTTTATTCATTATTTTGAATTATTTCCTAAAAATCTTTATATAAACACAAAAAAAAAAATATATAATAATTTCTTAACTCCGCAGAAAATCAAATATTCTTAAAATTTTCCTAATTAATCTAACGTTCCTAACACCATCTACACCTACTAACACCTTTTAAAACCTTCCTAACTTGCTCAAAAACCTTCCTAACCTATCATAAAATAACCTAACCTAACTTAAACTCACTTAAACTTAACCTAATAGTTCCTAACACCTAACCTAACACCTTTTATTACCTTCCTAACAGGTATGGCTATGATCTAACACCTTGTAAAAGCTTCCTAACACTATCTAAAACATTCCTGACACGTTCCTAACACTATTTAACCCTTCCTAACATCTATTAATACATTCCTAACCTAATCTAACACTTTTAAAACCTTCTAAGCTAACCTAACTTACTATAACTTATTCTGAAACCTTCCTAACTTATCCTAACACGTTCCTAACATCTTCTATTACCTTCCTAACAGGTATGCACTGGAAGAGGCTCGCTATGGCTATGACCAAGAGCCGCCGCCTTGGAATAAATGGGACATGTTATTAATAGTTAAATTCTTACTGCAAAATGGTGCGTCTCCCTCCATCAACCAGCCTGGAAATAGTGCGCTAGCCTGCGTACTTCGACAGGTAAATAGTAGTAGTAATAGTAATAGTAGGATAGTGTGGGTGATATATGATGTGTATTGACTATTTAGCTATACTTGTGTTGAGTTTTGTGTTTGTTGGTCTGGCTGTTTGATCAGAATTTTGAATTTTGTGGTGATATTTAAAATTGTTGTTAGTCTCCCACCCTCTCTCGTATTTTTTCATTTTCTCTCTCTCTCACTTTACCTACAATGTTCTCTTTAATATATAAGTTAGAGCTATCTTTAATCTAACACCCCACCAAAAATTAATCATATAGGCCTAGCCATTTATTCAGAATTTTGACTTTTCTAACAACATTCAAAATTATCACCACCCTCCCACCCTCAAAAAAAATAAAGTTATCTTACATTATCTCATTTTCTCACTTTCTCACAACACCTACAGCATTTTCCTTCATATACCAATTAGAGCTATCTTTAATCTACCCCCCCACCAAAAATCACCCCCCCACCCCCAGCCAATCAGCTACAATCTTGACTTATATTAACAGGTCCGGGATTGGGAGTTCCGGTACGAGCTGTTAGACATGTTATTGAATTATGGTGGAAATCCGGATTTAGTTGGACGGGACGGATCGGTTCCTTTAATGGTTTGTCTCGTTCCTTTAATTAATAAGGACCCACTGCATCACTTTACGCACACTATGAAACTATGAAGGTATGTGTGTGTACGTTTTTTTTATGTGTACGTATATGCGTTTATTTTTTATTTTATTTTATTTTTTTATTATTGTTGTTATTGTTATTAATACGCACACGATGAAGATATGTGTGTGTGTGTACGTATTTTTTATATATGTGTGTGTGTACGTATTATTATTATTTTTAAATTGTTATGTATATATATATTTTTTTTATTATTATTGTTATCGTCATTATTACACACACGATGAAGGTATGTGCGTGTGTGTGTGTATGTATTATTTATATATATATGTGTGTAGCGTGTACGTATTCTTCTTCTTATTATTATTAGTGTTATGTATATATACTTATTATTATTATTATTATCATCATCATCATCATCATCATCAGCCTAAACCTAACCTAACCTAAACCTCCCCCCCCCCCCCCCCCCCCCCTTACAGGTCTTCTACTTGAGCTGTGTGCGGTTGTTATGCCGTTATGGCGCTAACCCAAACTGTTCCTCCCGCTCTAACCTGACGCCTCTTCACGTCCTGATGTTCACTGCCTCTGAGAACACCGCATTATCGAGAGAGGCCGAGAAAGCAGCTGCGTTTTCCTTCATAAGACAGCTGTTGGTGATTCTATTGCAACATGGATTGGACCCTAATGTGCGGTAAGGATGTGTGTGTGTGTGTATGAAGTGTGGTTGTGATATGTTGTGTGTACGTATAGTTGTGGCTGTTTTTGTACGGGTGTGTGTAATTTTTTTGTTGTCGTGTGGTGGAAAAAGATTATATGTTTTGGTTAATATGACTGATTGTGTTTGTTGTATTAAAACACCGATTGGATGTTTATGTGCGGTAAGGATGTGTGTATGTGTGTACTGGTTTGTGTATGTGTGTGTTGTGTGCGCGTCTAGTTATGACTGTTTTTGTACGGGTGTGTGTAATTTTTTTGTCGTGTGATGAAAAAAGATTAAACATTTTGGTTAATATATAAGCTTCTATTCATCATATTAAAACACCGCTTAGATGTAAACCTTTGGAAAGAATGTGTGTATGTGTGTACCGGTTTGTGTACGTATATGTCGTGTGTACGTTTAGTTATGACTGCTTTTGTACCGGTATGTACATATATTTGTCTTAATTTGTTGATAAAATTATTATACATTTTCATTTATACAACTGATTCTATTTGTTGTATTAAAACACCAATTTGATCTAAACATACACAAAAGATGTACGTATACACACATAGATTTACATACATATATCTCATGTACGCATTGAGCTATGACTGTTTTTGCACGGCTATGTACATATATTTTTCATAATTTGAGGTGAAAATGATTATACATTTTCATTCATACAGGCGCTTCTAATCATCCTATTAAATCACCAATTGGACTAAAACATACACAAAGGATGTACGTATATACATATAGATTTACGTACATATATATCATGTACGTATCGAGCTATGACTGTTTATATAACCACACGTACACATCCCCAGGTTTTCACAGAGGACCCAGCACATTTTACTCTCCTTAATGGACATGGTACAGAATGCAAGGTCACCCAATGACCTTGAACACGTGTGTGACCTGACCTTGACCTTACTACAACATGGCGCTGACCCCAATGTGAATATATCTACAACAGAACCAATGATTTGTCACTCTCAGTCTAGTGTGTTCTTGAAAAAATGCTCAAATCAGGTATGGACTCACTTTCACTTTCATTTTCATTTTCATTAATTTTTATTCACTTTTATTCATTTTTATTCACTTATTTTCATTTTCATTCATTTTTATTCATTTTTATTCACTTTCATTTTCATTTTTATTCACTTTTATTCATTTTTATTCACTTTCATTTTCATTTTTATTCACTTTTATTCATTTTTATTAACTTTCATTTTCATTTTTATTCACTTTCATTTTCATTTTTATTCACTTTTATTCATTTTTATTCATTTTTATTCACTTTTATTCATTTTTATTCATTTTTATTCACTTTTATTCATTTTTATTCACTTTTATTCAATTTTATTCACTTTCACTCACTTTCATTTTCATTTTCACTCATTTTTATTCACTTTCAATTTCATTTTCATTCATTTTTATTCATTTTTATTAACTTTTATTCACTCATTTTCATTTTCATTCACTTTTATTCATTTTTATTCACTTATTCATTTTTATTCATTTTTATTCACTTTTATTCATTTTTATTCACTTTCACTCACTTTCATTTTCATTTTCACTCATTTTTATTCACTTTCATTTTCATTTTCATTCATTTTCATTCACTTTTAATCATTTTTATTCACTTTTAATCACTTTTATTCATTTTTATTCACTTTTATTTTAATTTTTATTCATTTTTATTCATTTTCATTCCTAAAATAAGTTGTTAGTTTATTGTTTATTGTTGTTAGTTTATTTATTTATTTATTTATTTTTATTTTTTATAATGTTAAATAATGATTAAAAATGTTGATTATTATTTACTATTATTTTTATTTATTATTATTATTTTTTTAAATTATTATTATTACTATTATTATTATATTTTTGATTATGTTTAATATTAGAAAAATTATTCCTCCTCCTCCTCTTCCTCTTCCTCCATTCCCAAAATTACTATTACTTAAATATTTTACTATTATTCCCATTTAAAATCCTGTATTACTATCACTACTACTATTATTACTACTACTACTATTACTATTCCAGGTCTTATACTACAAATTTTCTCTATCATTTATACTATTATACCCATTTCAGGTCCTGTATAACTATTACTATTACTACTATTACTATCCCAGGTCTTATACTACTACGTGCATTTATACTATTATACCCATTTCAGGTCCTGTATAACTATTACTATTACTATTACTACTATTACTATCCCAGGTCTTATACTACTACGTGCAGTTACTAATACGTAAAGAGGAACTACTGAACGACTCTGAACAACGATTCGCTAAACTCCTCAACATTTACTACCAAGCCATGAACCACACTGAGCTGAACCAGTGTTTAAAAATACTCTATACACAAACTTCTCTTGTGCCTATGAAACCACAGCTGGCACAGGTGTTAAGGTAAGGATCTGGCTGTGTGTTGGTAATAAGTTTGTTAAGTTAGGGTAAGTTATAGGCAAGTTATAGCGGTTTAGGTTGAAACTTTTTTTTGGGGGGGGTGTGATTTTTTCGGTTTTTTTTTCTCGGGTCATTTTTTGTGATTGAATTTTTGGGGGTTATAGTAATAGTTATAGTTGTTCTCAAGGATGTTATAGTTAGGTTAAGGATTCAGCTATATGTTGGTACTAAGTTTGTGAAGTTAGGTTAAGTTATAGTCAAGTTATAGCGGTTTAAGTACAAACATTTATAATTTTATAGTTTTTTTTTTGTCGGGTATACTTTTTTCAATTCAATTTTTAATGGTTATAGGTAAGGTTATAGCAGTTGTTACAGGTGTTATAGTTAAGTTAAAGATGTTAAGTTACTATCAACACCAAGGTTATAGTTATAAGTAAAGTTATAGTACAAATATAACTCATCATATCCTAACTTTTAAAAATTTTCTGCGGAATCTAGTCGGAAAAATAATTTGTCGGGTTATAAATGATGATAATAGTAATAGTAATAGTAGTAATAGTCTAACACCCTCTCCCCCCTTCCCCCCCATTCCAGGGATCTGTACACACAGCCGCGCACACTCAAGCAGATCTGCCGTGTGCGTATTTACGACGCCCTACAGAGACGTACACAAGAGAGAGTTAGCAAGCTGCCATTACCACCCATGTTAAGAGAATATTTACTCAGTTTTGAACCGTAAATGTTTGTATGTTTCCCTAATTTACTCATTACTCATCAGGCTTCGGGGGGTGAGGGAGGGGTGGAGAGATGGAGGAAAGAATGAGTTATCTCTCCATGTTTTCATTTTCTCTCCCTTTCCTCCGGTGATGGAGATATAAAGGAAAATGTCTCGACTTCTCTCTCGCTTTCATTTTTTTTCTCTCATTTTTCAAGCCAAAATGTTTTCACTTTTTTGTAATTTACTCATTACTCATTAGGCTTGGAGAGACTTTCTTGGTATGGAGAGATGGAGGAAAGAATTACCTATCTCTCCATACCTCACTCTTTTCTTTCCTCCATCTACTTTATGAGATATGGAGGAAAATGTCTCCATCTCTCTCCATTTTCATCTATGTTAGCCATACATTATCTCATTTTTTATCTCACTCATTATAGTTGGAGAGACTTTCTTGGTATGGAGAGATGGAGGAAAGAATGAACTATCTCTCCATATATACATTTTCTCTCCCTTTCCTCCGATTTTGGAAATATTAAGGGAAAAAAAAAAAATCCCTCCACCGTTCTAGTCCAAAAAATATTCTCCTAGAATTAAGTTTTCAAAATGTTTTATTTTTATAATTTCTGAGGAAAGTAATATATATGGAAGAAATTTGGAGAGATGGAGAGAAAGAGGAAAGGTCTCTCCATCTTTCCCTACCCCCCTAACCCCCCCTTTCCTCCACTTAAGAGAGATATGGAGGAAAATCTCTCCAGTTTTCCATTTTGAGGTCAATTTTGGGGGTAAATTATTGATTTATTTCGATGTGGAGAGAATTTGTTCAGGTCTCTCTCTCTCTCTCTCTCTCTCTCTCTCTCTCTCTCTCTCTCTCTCTCTCTCTCTCTCTCTCTCTCTCTCTCTCTCTCTCTCTCTCTCTCTCTCTCTCTCTCTCTCTCTCTCTCTCTTCAATTTGATATTAAAAAAATGGCATTATTATCATTATCATTATTATTATTATTATTATTATTATTATCATTATTATTTATTATCATTATTATTATTTATTATTATTATTGTACATAATAAAAATAATATGAATAAAAGAATAATTTAATAGCAACAATTAAGCATTATAAATATTAATAGATTATATATATATAGAATTATTATTATTATTATTATGATTATAAATATATACATATATAAATATAATTATTGTGTGTGTGTATGTATGTATGTATAAGTGTGTACGTGTGTGTGTGTGTGTATGTGAAATAAAAAAGGATATAAGAATTTGTGTATTAATCATAGTAGTAGTAGTAGTAGTAGTGGTAGTGGTGGTGGTGGTGGTGTAGTAGTAGTAGTAGTAGTGGTGGTGGTGGTGGTGGAGTAGTAATAGTAGTAGTAGTAGTGGTGGTGGTGGAGTAGTAGTAGTGATAGTAATAGTAGTAGTAGTAGTAGTAGTGGTGGTGGTGGAATAGTAATAGTAGTAGTAGTAGTAGTAGTGGTTAGGCACCTGCCGTATCTATAAGCGATCACTCTAAGGATACGGCATTCGTTAGGTTCTGGTTAGACTAGGTTAGGTACGGTTTGGTTCGGTTATATAAGCTTTTTATATTTTATTACCCAAAAGTTAGGCACGTGCCGTATCTATAACTGAGCACTTACAGGTACAGCTGCCGTACCTGTAAGCTGTGTCAACAATAAATGCAGTATCTTCCTTTTATTTTACATAATCTTAATGCAAACGGAAAATATTACGTCAATATAATATCTCATTTTTTATTTTATTTGAAAACAATACAACCTATGCATGTTATACTTAAAAAAAATAATATCAATCTAAAATAATATCAATCTAATGCGTAGCCATAGTAAAAGTGAATCTATAATACACTTTCTTCATCAATTCGTATATATTTCCGCATCATACATTTAGACAGAACGATATTATAGCGTATAATATAATAAAATAATGCGTAGCCATAATAAAAGTGAATCTATAATACACTTTCTTCATCAATTCGTATATATTTCCGCATCACACATTTAGACAGAACGATATTATAGCGTATAATCTAATAAAATAATGCGTAGCCATAATAAAAATGAATCTATAATACATTTTCTTCATCAATTTGTATATATTTCCGCATCACACATTTAGACAGAACGATATTATAGCGTATAATATAATAAAATAATGTGTAGTCATAATAAAAGTGAATTTATAATACAAATAGCGGTAATAAGCAAGCATTTTTCGTAATATCTGGCGATAGCGTAGTGGCGCAAACTCACCGTCTAACATAAAAAATCATATATATAACTTGGTTGTTTTAGTGATTATTTAGATTTTAATGGATGGTTATAATTGTAAAAGAATTATTAATCATTATTTTGTGAAGAGTTGTATGTATAACGGTGTATTACTCATCTGGTTGAATAGCTAGTATGCATGATTTTATTTTATTTATACTGAATAAACATGTTTTAAGCGTAATTACTTATATTTTTATCCTGTATTATGTTTAGTATGTGTAATCTTATAATCTATATATGTTAATACATCTGTTTTATTACTATTAACATTATTATGAATATTTACTTCAGTCAATCCTTCGAAAGTTAGTTTTGAACCCAGACTGAAAATTGTATAATATTAATTATCGTAATTATCGTCATTATTACAGTGTTTTTAGCGAGTGGTAATTAGTGACAAGATGCTTAAGTGGTTCATGAAGATGTGGCAGTACTGAGAACTGATAATCATTGAAGGTAAATTTAATTATATTGTGTGTGCGTGCCTGTGTGTGTGTGTGTGTGTGTGTGTGTGTGTGTGTGTGTGAAAAAGAGAGGGGAAAAGAGAGCGAGAGAAAAAAAATTCCTTTGTATAACTGAAAAAATAATATATATAAACGAAAAAAACAGAAAAAAATATGGAAAAAATAGAAAAAAACGAGAAAAAAATACATTAAATTGCAGTCTCATGTGCTTTTAATATACGTACATAACCAGTTCCCTGACACACACACACACGCACACCTAACCCTCCCCCCCCCACCCACACACACACACACCGGAACATGGGCGTAGCTAGAGTACATTAAAATTAGTTAGTTAGTTTTCTACATAATTCTCGCTTATTATTGTCAGTCTAGTTTGAGTCATTATATTATAGAATGGATGTACAATTGTGGGAAGGAAATTATTCTTATTTTACCTAAAAAAAAGTAAAATAAGAAGAATTTCTAGGGTTGGAAGGCGGGCATAGGTTAGAAATCACCTCTCATCCCTAGGGAAAAAGTAAAAAGTAAAAAAAAAAAAAAAAAAAAAAAAAAAAAATTTACCTCAAAATTTCAAGATTTTAAAATTTTTTTATTTTTTTTTTATTTAAAATTTTTTTTTTTAAGGATGAGAGGTGGATGCAGGTGATGAGAAAACATAGAAAAATTGGTTTAGACGGCTCTATGTATGGTAATAAGAGCAGGATATAGGTAATAAGGGAGTAATAATTGGGTTAACATAAACTACCTTGTACAAGCCTTCATACCATTTGTAGCTTCCTTTTTTTTGCTGATATTTTTAGACTAGGATGTGATCTATATATTTATTTACTTATTTATCTATATAATTATCTATTTATTTATTTATTTGTCAATTTATCTGTCTCTACAGGAGAAGTTTTCGACAAATTCTCTTTTTCTACCTCTATTTCTCTCTTTATTTCTCTATTTCTATAAAGATTTATATTCAATTTATTTTTGTTCTTATTTAATCATTAATGTTTGACTTCTATTATTGTCTCATTTCATATATATTCAATGTTTTATATATCTCTAATATCTACTTTAGTTTCCCCTTAAATCCAAACTTGGACTTGAACTTGGGATGCAGAAAATATATGCTTAAACACAACACATCACAAAAATAACTCATTAACATTACTTTATAAATAATACTTGTTATATTTTTTGTAACAGTCTTTTAATTTTATTAGTTTTTCTGTTTATTTACAAAAAAATTCAGGGTCTACAACAGTATCATTCACTCATAAATATGACTCTCACACATTAATTACTCATTCTAATCACCCTTTTAATATATCATTAAATGCAACACAGATTTTTACATATTTTTCTACACCCAGACACACCCTATCACACCACATACAGTCAAATAACTGTAAAATGTATGCGAGTGGGTGGTGCTGTTAATATGGCTAAATAATATAACAAATAGAAGAGAAATTGATAATATGAAACAATTTATAGAAATAATGTAATAAATTTAATATAAAACGTAATTTTGATAAGTAATTTCCCTCTGTTGTGTATTTTTTAATATCAAAACATCTATAAAATCTCACTCCCCTAACCTCAGGTCCAAGATGGCGGGTTGAGGTGACCATATATATACTTAACTATCTTTTCTTTGTAGAATTTCACCTCCTAGGACGCAGCTAAGGTGGACCTCCGCTTATGTGGTGGTGTGCAGATACGCCAAAGAGTTTGTTCCGGTGCTGCGGTAGCCTGACGTTGGGGGCTCGTCAGGCACTGTCAGCCATCTATCCAGCTGACACTTGAAGGAGTCAGTCGATACTCCAGTCAACTCCCTGATGACCTTTGACACAGCATTAAACAGACCCGTTCCTTGTAAATAAATTGTGGACTACTGTTGTTATTCTCTGTGTGGTGGTTTGTGTCCCCTTAATGTAGCATAGACGTCCTTTTCTTGGGTGGTGATTAACTTGGAGCCCTACAGCAAGTACCTCTCCATACATAGATCACTAGGTACCTCTCACGCCGCCTCTGCAGTGAGTACAGGCTAAGGTGGTGTAGACGCTCCCAGTAATACATCTACTATCATATCTACTATCATAGGTCTTTCAAAATGGCAGTGCTTGTTTTAAACCTATTTTCTTAAGGTGTAATTATAAAAAAGTCGAATTTCAAGTCAAATATACTTTTTTTCTCCACCTCAAATCCACTTTTCATCCACTTTTATTTTCATTTTTACCCTTCTAAATATCAATATTAAATATTAGCAGGTAACCAGGTATCAGGTAAGCAGGTAACAGGTAACCAGGTAGCAGGTAACCAGGTACAGGTAAGCAGGTAGCAGGTAACCAGGCAACAATTTACACCTTGAAAACACATGTCAACAATTAAGAGTCTCTGGAAGGGAAGGTGAACAAGGGTTAGAAGTTTACGTATATTCCACATCATTGGCCTGCCATATACACCATACATTTTCTGAATTATTCATATATATGTGTTTTATGTGTTGAGTTACCCGTCTTTGCTAGAGGGTAAGGCATTTTGTTAACTTGAAGGGGTAACTTAACTATTTTACTATATCATTTCAATAACTAAGCTTCATACTCGTAAGTATTATTATTATTATCATTACTATAATTATTAACAATCGGTTATTTTTGCATTTTGTTAGAAAATAGCGGAGCAGCGGAGGCCCACCTCAGCTGCGTCCATGATAGGATGAAATTATACAAAAGTAAGTAAAGTATATGGAAAAACTAGAAACTTAAACATAAACGGCTCTCAAACGGCTCTCGAGAAAGATCCGGCTCTTCTCGTTCACCTGGAACCGATTCGTTCACGAGCGCCCATCACTAGTTCAAGCTCAGAGTCTGACCAATACTGCTCGGGTGAGGTGTCTCGCCGCCGCCGCTCCGCTCCCCGATACACTTAAGATGCATCGTGTGAAGTGTGATTAGTGAAAATGTTGTAAATAGTAAGAGCAACAAGGTGAGGGTAATTATAACCATCTACTGTTTAGTGGCAGAAAGTTAAGTAATACCGAGAAAAAAGTCCCCCAGCTACTGTTTAGTGGCATAGAGTTAAGTAATACCATGATAAGCCCGTGTGTGTGTGTGTGTGTGTGTGTGTGTGTGTGTGTGTGTGTGTACTCTTGCAGTGGCTGGAATGGTTCAAGATCATCTCTTCACCCAGTACATACACACACACATGCATACATACATACATACAAACATACATACATACATACATACAAACATACATATTCCCTCGCCCATCATTGATCTATTCTCGTAAGTACTGTTAGCTATCTGTTATCATCATCATCATCATCATCAGTCTTTTGAACTAAATAAATATTTCCGTCACAGAAACGGGAAAGAGCATATGAATTGAAGCTGTAAATCTTCAATAAACAATAATAAGCGATATGGAGCCAGTTTTCTTGAATTTAAATTTGTTGACCAAAATTGACCTGAAACCATTAATTTGTATAGGAGAAACATTTTTCTCCCGTAGACTTTAACGGCGTCCAAGTCTCTCCCGCAGGGAGACACTTTTTATTAAAAAACTCGAAAAGTATGAGGTTAATGTAAAATATGTATAGAGTCAATTAGATAGAGGAGAAAACGCTTGTTCTTTTGAGCTACAGTATATTGAGATTCATTCTTAAACAACCGAAAAAATGTCAACTTGAAAATGTCACCCGTTGTCTTTGCAGCAGCCAACCCCTCTATAGAATTTTGGACTTATTTCGTCATTTATTTTGTGTTTTATGGATTGTTTAGGGTTTGTTTAATATTAATATATCATAATTTAGGGTGCTGTAAGGTTTGTTTATGTTTAATTATGGCGTATTGGGTATGTGAAAATAGTGATATTTTTGTCGTTTTTTTTCAGTTTTGATTTTTTTTTGGTTTGTTTATGGTTTTTATTGTGCTTAAATATGTTTTTACATGTTATTCAATGGTTTATAGTGGTTTAATGTCACTATTGTTGTTTATTTACATTTTTCTATATTTTGTAGTGTAAATAAATATCTTTTTATGAAATTAATGTAACTTGAATATGACAAATAGTTATGTCGAAGCTGATTAGGTAATCTATTCTATGTTTTGAAATATATATCATTGTTTGTCTCTGTCTCATAGACTCTGACGGACCACTGACATCTGACGGGCCAGTGTAAGTACCAAAATATTTTATCAATTCCTCGCCTTACCTCTTTATCCTCAGCCTTATAATTAACAGGCAAGGTAAAATAAAAAATCTAGTATATTTTACAATCATTAAATACTTGCGTTATTAAGTAATTAGGTTTATTTTGATGTTTGTTTACATATTGTAATGTTAATGTATTTTTTGCAATTTTCAGCAAAACTTTACCATACTTTCGCATAGCGTTGGGTTCATTGAATTTGTTATTTTTTTGTGTTTATTACGTATAATTAATAGTATTCTAAGGTTTATATTAATTGAGATATAGGGATAATGTTTTTTCAAAATTTTGGTTATTTTCGTAGTTTTTTCAGCTTGTACGGTTTTATTATCATTCATTGTGTGTCTGAAGAATTCTTTATATCTTAATCTATGGTTTAGATTAGGTTAACTAGATTATTAATGTATCGTTTCTATGTTTGCTATTTTGATTGGTATATTTTCTATTTATTTTTTTCATGCGGTTAATGTGACTTCAATATAAAAAATAGTTATGTAGAATCATGTTAGGTATCATAATCTATTCTTTAAAGTATATATAACTGCTTCACGATGTGTAATAAAAATTCATATTTTCGTTTTATATATACGTCATCGAATACTACTTTTTTTCATTTTTTTAAACCATTAAAATTATTCATCATTCATTATTATTATGTTATTCATTAGATTTCCTTAAACAATCAGGTATAATAAAATATAAGGAACAGTCCTGGATTCCCGTCTTGAAAGGGACTGTTTTCTTGTTTACATCGGCCGCCGTGACACACACAACATAGAGACAGAAGGTTAGAGGTTTATGGGGCGGCCTCACCTTCACTTCTCCATAAACTGGATGTCATTCAAAACACAGCCATGCGTATAGCCCTGGGAGCTTTCAGGTCCTCCCCAGTCACAGCCCTTCAGGCAGAATCCTCCCTATCCTCACTGTCACACCGACGCTCCACCCTCCTTGTCCGCACCTACACCAAACTTGCATCCTCATCTAGCTGCCACGCCCTCCACTCCCTCCTCCTCCGACAGAGTAGGTCACCACTTCTTGGCCCCCTACCATATCAAGCCCACACACCATTTGTAGAAAGAGCCCTCTCCTTCTTTGCCTCCCTCCGGGTGACCCCCCCCCCCCTCCTTTCTCACTCTCGAGAAGACTTCCCCTTTGGGCCTTTGGTTTCCCCTCTCCTCCTTAATATCCTTGACACTGCACACAGACACACAATGGTCAAAGGCACACTGTCCGGTGCAGGGCAGGATAATTTTCAACAACCTCCTGCACACTCACTACCACAACTCCCTCCACATATACACTGACGGCTCCTGCCTCCCAACACCTCCCTCTGTTGGAGCTGCTATGTATGTCCCAGTACGTAACACTGCCACTGCCTGGAGGCTTCCGGCCTCTGCCTCCATTCTGACGGCAGAACTCTTTGCCATCAGAGAGGGCCTCAGGTTTGCCACCACACTCACCTCCCCTTGCTCAGTCACTCTCTTCTCAGACTCCCTCTCAGCCCTCCAACTCATCCGGCGCCACCGCCCCAAAACACACCACTCCCTCTGCTTCACCATTCACCACTTTCTTCTCCAACTGTCCTCTTCTGGCTTCTCCATCCACCTTCAGTGGGTCCCCTCACACGTCGGCATCATGGGTAATACAGTGGCCGATAGAGCGGCAGCGGAAGCACACTCCCACCCCTTCCCCATACACCTCCCCACTGACCAGACTGACTCACTGACTAACCTCCACAACAGCCTGTAGACTACACTGGGACACAGACCTGACTAACGCCCTACAGTACACCTCACTTGGACGCATTAGACAAGACACACGACACCACTGGTGGACCTACTCTCCCAGCCGTGCCCTTGACACTGCCGTCACCAGACTCAGAATTGGACACAGCCGCCTAAACTCCCACCTACACAAGCTGGGCATGACTGATGACCCCCACTGCCCTTGGTGCCCTACACAACCAGACACCCCAGAACACCTCCTACTTCACTGTCCTCGTCACCACTCCCACCGCATGGCACTCCTTCACTCACTGTCGTCTCTCCACATCCGCAGACCAACAATAACAGTCATCTTAGGTGGCTCTCAAGATCCTGGCCTGGCCTTCAAAGTACTCAAACACACCAGGACCTTCCTCCAAAGGACAGGTCAACTCAACAGGATCTGATCCACTCATTCATCTGCAACCTGCACTTTTGGGGCACTAGAGGCTGTGGCACCACAGCCTGCACGGCCCCATCAAATTCCCAAGAAGAAGAAGATAATTTTCAACAACCTCCTGCACACTCACTACCACAACTCCCTCCACATATACACTGACGGCTCCCTTCTCCCAACACCTCCCTCTGTTGGAGCTGCTATGTATGTCCCAGTACGTAACACTGCCACTGCCTGGAGGCTTCCGGCCTCTGCCTCCATTCTGACGGCAGAACTCTTTGCAATCAGAGAGGGCCTCAGGTTTGCCACCACACTCACCTCCCCTTGCTCAGTCACTCTCTTCTCAGACTCCCTCTCAGCCCTCTCCCTCTCAGCCCTGAAGTAGAAATGGGTTGGAATGGAATGGGTAAGAATGAAATGGGTAGGAATGGAATGGATGGGAATGAAATGGGTAGGAATGGAATGGATAGGAATGAATAAGGAGGAAAAAGTTACTATTTGAGATGCTAGGAACAGACTTAGCTTAATATTTAGGCTTTTAAAATGCTTTCCGGGGCTTGACGAGACTTGACGGGGCTATACGGGGCAAAAAGTTTCTCATATTGCCTGTGATTTAATAATTTATGTAGCATTTTCATGCTTAAGTCTCGCCTCGATCGCCTGTGTTTCTGCACCACGGCCACCAACACACTGCTTGACTCTCCCTCGCTCCTCTCTGTACCAACGAAACAATATTTACACACAGGGAGAGAATATAGGAGGAAGGAAGAGGTGTATGTGTGTATGTGTGTGTGTGAGAGTTATGTATGGTTCAATATATGTACACACAAATAAATATGTATAAATATATATAAATATGTATAAATAAATAACTATATATACATTTCCTCTAATCCAATGGTGTGGGAGACGTTAAAATAGATCAAGAATTCAGTGACGTCAGAGTGAGTTAGGTTTAATATTGCTGCCTGTCTGTCTGTCTGCCTTGCTCGCTCTGTCAGTCTGTCTGTCTGTCACACCTTACCTCCCTCCCCCAGCACATCTTGCTTCCCTCCCCCTCCCTCAGCCTAGCAAGCAGGTAATATAATAATTAATTAGTTAAGTTAATTAGTTCCACACCTTCACTCAGTACTCAGGTGAATACAAACACTAATCACTTGCTAATTACTCATAGGTAAGGTTGTATTTATATCAATTAGTCACACTAAACACCTGTAATTGTGTAATTAATGTGTTATAATGAGACTAACTTAGCTTTATAATGCATTAATTAAAATGTTTCAAAATTAAGTTATTATGTAATAAATGTTTTTATAATGATTTCTTAATTAAATTATTATTATCATTATAGTGAGTGTGTGTGTACTCTTTGGTTTATAATGTAATAGTTTTGAAAGTGTTTCATAATTATTAAGTTATAATATAATACATGTCTTATAGTGAGTGTGTGTGTCTGATAGTCGCTTTATGATACAATAGTTATAGTATAAGGCTTTCAAAATTAAGTTATAACATAATACATTAATACATTGAGTTTGATTTGATTGTTCCGAGACAGACCTCATTTTCAGATTAACTCGTCTTACGGATACATTTTTCCGACTAAGATTAATTGAAATATAATCAATCCGTCGTAATCCCCTAAAAATCTTGGTTTAATTATGTTGTTAAGTCCATTACACACACTCCTCTGTTATGTTTTTCAATGATTTCCTTCTTCAATTCTATCCTCAATCTTTTCAACTGCTACGCTGCCTTGTATGATGCGTATAATGTGTGACGGCTCTGCGTACTAATAATATTTACCCTTCGTACGCTACAAATAATGGTTAAGAATGTTGGCACGTAAAGCCAGTTAACCACACAATGTTGAACGCTACTGTGGTAATATATGTTCTTCCTGTTCTGAATCCAAATTGTCTATCTGTTAATATTCCTCCTCTTGCTAAGTGTTCTGTTCATTAGGTTGGTTAATGACACTGGTCTATAATTAATTAGGTCTATTATAATTAGGTATTATATCAGGTGTTCTATTGTACTCTTGAATAATGTATTGACATGATATAATGTGTGTTTTATAATTAATGTGTGTCTGTTCTAATAGTTATAGTTATGGTGTTTCAAAATGAAGTCAAAATTCTAACACTTGACCAGTTTTTCAATATACATAAACTGACTTACAAAAAAAAAAAAATGCTTAGAATTATATATACTTTTCAGAAATTTATAATCATTGGAGGAATAAAAAAAAAAAAAAAAAGAACACATTTTGGGCTTCAAGAAAAGAATTGTTCAAAAAAACAATTAAATAAACTTCAACGAATAATGGAAAAAAAAAAAAAAAAAAAAAAATTAAACAACACCCATAAATAAAAATTAAAAACAGAAATTACACACACACACACACACACACACACACACACACACACACACACACACACACACACTTGTCTCTTCTATCCACATGCCATAACCTCAAAGTGTCATCCAGGGCCGTGGACGGAAGGGTCAGGCGGGGTCATAGGTCATAGGTCGCCAGTCAAGAGAGGTCACCATTCCTCGGTGACCTTGGAACACTACCACGAAGGTCTGACTTAAGCTTTACATGAGGTTAGGTTAGGGTAGGTTGGGTTAGGTTAGGAAGGGTTGACGTCACCTCGGGTCCAGCAATTCTCCTTCCGTTCCCTCCACACGGGAACCCTTGAGGCTCGGCCGTGAAGGAAGGATTACCGTAAACAGCCAGCACCAAACACGGACACAAGTAAATACAACTAAAATAATGCATATCACCCATTAAGGCTTCAAATACAATCATATTCATCAAAAAATCACTATCAGTTATACAAATATGACAGAAAATTGATAAGAAGGTGAAGAAAACTGATTCAATTCATTCAGATATGTCCATAAGACTGTACCAGGAAGACTGACACACACACACACACACACACACACACACACACACACACAGGAGACTCACCTGGGAATCCCTACAAAATGTAATGCAATTAATTCTTCTTCCTTCTCTAGCAAGGGACAGGAACCTCCATAGCTCCCCTGCTTGACATCCTTCCCCTTCCCCTTCCCCTGCCTCTTCCCCTGTCCCTGTCCCTGCCAACTCTAAGGAAATCACTTAAATTAATACTTGATTTGTTAATTTAGAAGTATGTAAATGTGATTAATTACCTCAACAGACAGACAGACAGACAGACAGACAGACAGACAGACAGAGAGACAGATAGATAGGTGAAGAATTATTAACATTTATTCACTTCTCAGCTTATAGATGTGTGTATATGTGTACAGACATACAGACATACAGAGAGAGAGAGAGAGAGAGAGAGAGAGAGAGATTACTATATTATCATTACTTATAGATAGAATGAATACACGACAGATATATATTTACGTGAGTTTGAGTGTGACTTCTTGCAGTAATTTGAGTCTTTGAACGCGTGGAGTAAGTGGATATTACCCTCGAAGCAGACCATCCACCCTCACTCCACCCACCTCCTCCTCCACCTCCTCCTCCAACTTCTTCTCACTCTCTCCTTCCTCCTCTTCCTTCTTCCCTGAAATATATAATATATATATAAATAATAGAATAAAATAAAATTGGTTCTAAATAATCTATAAAAATACAGAAATGAATAAAGTATTAATCAAGGTTTTTGTTCCTACTACTCTGCTATGCTATGCTATGCTATGCTATGCTATGCTATGCTATTATTATTTTCAGCTGTCCGGTATTCATCGTACAGACTCCACTGGGTTGCCATCACACTGTTCTCCTACGACAGACAGACAGACAGACAGACATAGACCAGACACAAGATATATTACTACGGACACAAACATCTACCCGAGACAAGATATATTACTAATGAAACAAACATCTACCTGAGTGAGAGAAAAGATATTGCTACGGAAACAATATCTACCCGAGAGAAGGTAAGTATATTCCTTCGGCAGCGATATCTGACACATACTTCATCTTTTATGCTATTGGAGGACCAGGCAAGGACATAATACCTAACCTAACTTAACCTAACTTAACCTAACCTAACTTAACCTAACCTAACTTAACCTAACCTAACCTAACCTAACCTTAACCTAACTTAACCTAATCTAACTTAACCTAACCTAACTTAACCTAACCTAACTTAACCTAACTTAACCTAACCTAACTTAACCTAACTTAATCTAACCTAACTTAACCTAACCTAACCTAACAACCTAACTTAATCTAACCTAACTTAACCTTCCGAGTACCCAGCTTAAGTATGACGGGTCTGCACGCGGCCTCAGTAATCTGTCAGCCAAGTGAATGCAAGGCCAGCACACTACCACTGTTAGTTAAGGTAATAATTATATAACATTCATATTATTTCATTCACTCCTAAAGTCAAGTGTTAAATCCATTCAATATAAATATAGATTAACATAGATCAAATATATATTAATATGAATAAATAGAAATATAAAATAAATATCAAATTGTTGCATAATTTTGAGTAGTTTTATCCATGTTATATCTGGGATGAGTGTGACATGTGACCTCTCTTGACCTGACCTCACTAACCCACTCATACGTTTCTGAAGCCAAGCAACATTACAAACATGAAGGGGTTACATCTTAAAATAACCTGACCTAACTTAATCTCTATATTATCATTTCTATTGAGCTAAATATATTTTTTAATCATTATATAGAAAGTTTTAAAATGTTTATCATATGCTGCAAAAAATATTTCTAATATCTCTCTCTCTCTCTGTCACTCTCTCTCTCTCTCTCTCTCTCTCTCTCTCTCTCTCTCTCTCTCTCTCTCTCTCTCTCTCTCTCTCTCTCTCTCTCTCTCTTTATCTCTTTCTCTTTATCTCTTTCTCTTTATCTCTCTCTCTTTATCTCTCTCTCTCTCTCTCTCTCTCTCTCTCTCTCTCGCTCTCGCTCTCGCCCTCGCCCTCGCCCTCGCCCTCTCCCTCTCCCTCTCCCTCTCCCTCTCCCTCTCCTCCTCTCTCTCTCTCTCTCTCTCTCTCTCTCTCTCTCTCTCTCTCTCTCTCTCTCTCTCTCTCTCTCTCGCTCTCGCCCTCGCCCTCTCCCCCTCCCTCTCTCCCTCTCTCTCTCTCTCTCCCTCTCTCCTCTCTCTCTCTCTCTCTCTCTCTCTCTCTCTCTCTCTCTCTCTCTCTCTCGCTCTCGCCTTCGCCCTCTCCCTCTCCCTCTCCTCTCTCTCTCTCTCTCTCTCTCTCTCTCTCTCTCTCTCTCTCTCTCTCTCTCTCTCTCTCTCTCTCTCTCTCTCTCTCTCTCTCTCTAACTCTCACTCTCTCAATCTCTCTCTATCTTTATCTCTCTCTAACTCATTAAATATTTATCTTTTTTCATATATTTCTGGCTCTGTGTATTCGTCTCGTTCTGCTGATATCACAGTTTTTTTTCGAATTTTTTTGAATTTTTTTTTTTTACGAATGAGGGAAGAGGTAAAATAGAGATAATGAATGGAGGAAGAGAGAAAGAAACAGATAATAAAAGAAGAATTAGCCCTTTAATAACCTTGAACTCCTCGAATTTTACAAGAATGCCAGCTACCATTTATCATGTTTAAAACTAATTATAACAAATTTGCGTCACTTTTCTTGACTAAAACTGATATATATTCATAGTAACTGGCATATATAAACGTAATGATGCATCTCCAGTGTTTCAATATCGCTATATATTAATATATTAAACAATATGTAAATTCGTCACTTGATAAATAAACAAATACAGAAAATGGGTTTACGGCGGAAATACACTCTCTCTCTCTCTCTCTCTCTCTCTCTCTCTCTCTCTCTCTCTCTCTCTCTGATAAAAAGAATGAGTTATAACTATCAAATACCTTATAAAACATATATATAATAAAAATAAATCACCTATTGGATAACATTAAACACATTATTTCTCATTAAAATATCTGTATTCATGACATAAACAATGACAGTGGAGCCAGACGTATGATTAATATACCAAAATCATTATAATTACTCCTAGCTATCACACACATCAAACTAATGATTCAGAAGAGTCAGTTAGTGATAAAAATAATTAATATACGTCTCTCTCTCTCTCTCTCTCTCTCTCTCTCTCTCTCTCTATATATATATATATATATATATATATATATATATATATATATATATATATATATCTTATATTAATGTGTTTTATTATGAAAAATGTGTGTGTGTGTGTGTGTGTGTGTGTGTGTGTGTGTGTGTGTGTGTGTGTGTGTGTGTGTGTGTTGATTAGTATAATAACAATAAAAAGTCTGCGGGGTTACTCCGAGGAATAGGATGAATGGCATACCATAGGGAAAAAAGTCTACGGTGCTACTCCCAGGAATACAATTAATGGAATTCCGTAGTAGAAGGGTTAACATCAACAATATGTTAAACTTGTAATTTTATTCTTTATTTTAATTATCCCCATATATAACTTTTCCTTACAATCACTTACTTCATAATTAAATAATATATCATAGGTAATACTATTTAAACAATGATTAATCTGAACAAGGCATATATATTAATAAAAAAAGGAAGAAAGTGATGGATATACATATATAACTAACTGGCAGCTGCTATAGAGTAAATGTAAAATTTAATAAATTCAAACCAGTCTTAACCTCACAGGTAAGTGCCAATGTGCCTATCAGGGAGTAGGTCTCCATTTCTTATGTTCTTATGTTCTTATATTCTTATATTCATGCAGTATTTCACTCAAAAACCTGTAATTTCTACTCAGTATAGTTCGTTTTCTAAATGCCACGTAATACAGAAAAAGTTGTTGTTTGTCAAGTGACGAATTATACAAATTGTTAAATTTATTAATATATAGTGATATTGAATCCCTGCAAAGGTATCATTACGTTTATATATGTTAGTTACTATAAATATATATCGGTTTTAGTCAAGAAAGTTTACGTGATTTCGTTATAATTAGGTTTAAAATTGATAAATATTAGCTGGCATCTTAGTTAGAGTCCAGGAGTTCAAGGTCATTAAAGGGTTAATTCTTCTTTTATTATCTGTTTCTCTCTCTCTTCCTCCATTTATCAACTCTATTTACCTCTTCCCTCATTCGTAAAAAAAAAAATTCCAAAAAAAATTGAAAAAAAAACTGTGACATCAGCAGAACGAGACGAATACACAGAGCCAGAAATATGTGAAAAAAGATAAATATTTAATGAGTTAGAGAAAGATAAAGAGAGAGAGAGAGAGAGAGAGAGAGAGAGAGAGAGAGAGAGAGAGAGAGAGAGAGAGAGAGAGAGAGAGAGAGAGAGAGAGAGAGAGAGAGATTGTGTGTGTGTGTGTGTGTGTGTGTGTGTGTGTGTGGTTATGTGTGTGTGTGTGTGTGTGTGTGTGTGTGTGTGTGTGTGTGTGAGTGTGTGTAACAATTATTATTATTAAAAAAAACAAGAGTGAAATAGTGTTAAATATAATATTAATGATAAATATAACTTGTTACAAACATATATCCTATACTTATAATACATTTAAGTAGCTCGTCAGGCATCAGATTGCAATCATTATAATATACAAGGCATTTTAACCACCTTATGTTAACAAAATTGTGATGTGTGGCTCTGTTGGATGCAAGATATATACTGCGCTTTTTAACAACGTAATGTTTTTCTTATTAGTAATTATTATATACCATCGGGACCAAAAAAGTGTGCAGATTTTGAATCAGTGATTTAAAATTCCATGCGAGTAAAATTAAATAAGTTACAGCAAGTTTAAGTAAAACATATGAGAAAAATTATTATTAGTTACTTCATTTTCTTTCAATTATCTTATTATAGATATAATGTTACCGTATATATTACTTGCCTATAATATACATTAATGTATCATAAACACGATGGTGGAGTCAGATTTTCTCAATATTATTTGTTAGTTTAGTAATATTGAATAAGAGTTCAACATTTCAAAATACTATGAAGCAATGAGTCGTACGTCTAGCAGTCACTCCGTGCACATACCATCATCATCATCATCAGCTCCATATGACATAACTCCACAAGATGGCTGCCAAAGAAGGAAGAGGTGAATGGAAAAGTGATCTTAAGGACTCTCTCCTGCCGCCTCAGCCATTCACCCTGCAGCGTTACTTACCCAGGACCCTGCCAGGCCCTGTCAGCCCCCAAAACAAGGGTCGTTAGACTGGTAAGCGGGCAGAGGAGGCGGAAATAGCAGACGAAATGGAGGAAGATTTATTCAGGTGATCATCATCATCATCATCATCAGCTCGATTATGTCACGTAATGGCGGACGGTGAGAGTACTCTGTATATTATCTCCTCAATATTGACCTTATTAATGTCATTAGACCTTTGTTGAGGCATTAAATATATAGTAATAATATGGCATAACATTTTATTAGGAGGACAAAGTCGTAGATATAGTGTGATATATAAAAAAAAAAAACATAACTTTTACAAAATTTTAGTTACTAACTTATTTAGACCTCCTGTTAGTTAGTTTATAAGTTAGTTTATGCGTTAGGGAGTATGTATTAGTTATTACAGATTACAAAATTAATGTATAACTTCAATAACTAACTTCTAAAGGCTTGACACCAAAAGTCGCTCTCTTTCTCCGTCGCATTTTCTCTCCCGTCGCATTCTTATTTTATCTCGTCATTATTTACCTTATTAATGGCTTTATACCTTTGCTGAGCGGTCAAATATGTAGTATCAATATGGCATGACATTGTATTAATAGGAAAAAGCTGTAGGTATAGTTTAATATGTAAAAAATATTAGTTATAATATTACCGCTCGCTCTCTTTCTCTATCGCAGTTTCCCTCAACTCTCGTCTCATCTATCGTCTACCATATTTTTCTAGTGTCTTGAATCTATTATTATTATTATTATTATTATTATTATTATTATTATTATTATAGTTTGATATGTAAAAAATACTAGATCTAATACTACAAATGGGAGGGAGGGAAGGAGGGAGGAAGGAAGGTAAATTAGTTAGGTAGGAAGGTAAGGTAAGGGAAGGGAAAATATTGTTATATAAATATTACATTAAACAAAACATATATGTATATATATATATATACACACATACATAAAAACACACAGGCACACATATCTACTTACAAAGTTAGGTTAAGTTAAGTTAAACGTACACACACGCACACATACCTAATTACAAGGTTAGGTTAAGTTAATTTTTTTATTGTTGTCTGTGGATGTGGATGTGGATGACTGTATGTGTATTCTTATGTGTATTTAGGGGTGAGGAATGTGCTTTTAAGTATGTGTGCAGTTTTTGGGGTGTTTAGGTGTGTTTGGGGGTAAAAATTGTGTTTTTTTGAGGGATAAATGTGTTTTTTGGGATGTTTGGGTGTGTTTTGGGGTATAAAGTGGATGTTTGAGTGTGTTTAGGTGTGTGTTTGGATGTGTGTGTGTGTTAAATGTGTTATTTATGTTATTTTTTAGGTTTCTGTAACAATTGTAAAATTTCAATTTTGTCGCTCAAAATATTTGCACGTAAATTTGGTCTAATGTGTTTTTGCAATTTTACTCGGAAAATATTTGTTTTACGGCAATAATATATAGAAGTTAATGTATTAGGTTTGATGTTGTCTATCTAATGATGAAATCTGATTTAAATTTCACCTTATAGTTTAATAGGAAATTGAAGTTTTGTTGGAATTTTGTCAAAAAAACGAATATATTATTTTCTCAATTACTAATACTCCGATTACATTCTACTATGGCTCAAAATAACGGGCGTCTTTTGATCTTTATTTACCATTCTATAAGTCTCTTACGTAAACCTCATAGTTTTTGAGTTATTAAACAAAACGTGATGTGTTAAAAAAAATCTAAGGGTGTTGAATTTTTATGAAAATATTCACATATCAGAATCTCATGAAAATTTATATATATAGGTTTTCAAGGATAAAGAACACGAATATAGACTCAATTTTATCATTACTATAATATTAAACACTATATTAATATTGTATTTTTATTATACTTTATTTATTTATTTATTTATTTATTTATATTTTTATATAGAGAGGAAGGAAGGAAAATGTTTATAGATATTAATCTCTCTCTCTCTCTCTACAGCTTGGCCAGCCCATGTACGTACAGTGGCAGGATATTGACACGGCTTCACACCTCATGAGCGCGTTGGTTCGGAAAAGAACGATACTACCGAGGTGAAATTAAATAATGCCCGGCAGGGAATAAGTTGCCTCGCTGGGTCCAGGAATATTGGATGGATAGCAAGTGTAATCTGTCCTCCGAGGAAGCTGTCTGCAGGTGACAGATTAATGCACTAATAGATGTTTTTATTTTATTCTTGTTTGGAGTAAATTTTTAAGATTCATTAAGAGTTATATAAGGTTTTAATTCATCTATTTTATCAAGATCTAATTGTAGGGCAATACAGTCTTCCTGGTTTGTCACTCTCCTTATTATCTTGGCATCAATTGGTGCCAGGACACAGCCTTGCGGAACTCAGCTTATCACTTTCTTCCAGCTTGATTTAATATTCCGGATTACTGTTCTTATTTCTCTATTACATAAAAAGTCTTCCATCCATTTTAATATTGGTCCTCCTATTCCTCCTTCATGTTTCAGCTTCCACGTTAGTCGTCTGTGCGGCACCTTGTCCAAAGCTACGGGAGAAAAATGTTTCTCCTATACAAATTAATGGTTTCAGGTCAATTTTGGTCAACAAATTTAAATTCAAGAAAAGTGGCTCCATATCGCTTATTATTGTTTATTGAAGATTTACAGCTTCAATTCATATGCTCTTTCCCGTTTCTGTGACGGAAATATTTATTTTTTATTAATTTCACCTTAAAAATGACCAAAATTAAGGTTAAAAATGTCATTTTACTCCGTAATTATTAGTCTTAGGCAAATATGTATTGAGACAAAGTTGTAGAGTTTAAAACAATGTCTGCCCTCTTCCAGTCCTGTGGGACTCTACCTTTTTCCAATGAGGTGTTTATTAGTTCACAAATCCTCTCCGACAATTGAGAACTACACTCTCTGAGCACCCAGTTTGAAACTCCATCAGGTCCAGTCGCTTTCCTTCTGTCAAGTGTGTGTCTGTGTGTGTGTGTGTAGGTGTGTTACTTTATTGATTTTTATATTACAGGCCGAGTTGACGTCTTTCAGCAACATTTTCATTGACACAAGTTGACAAAACCTCCGGGAGAGAAGAAAAAATTGCATCGCGGCTCCTGGCTAGTACAGTGGTAACGCCCTGGCCTTGCATTCCCTTGGTCGGCAGATGGAGTCTCCGCCCGGGCTTGTGATGCTTAAGCTGTTTACTGTGGAGGAACTAGTGTGGTTGGGCACCGCAGTGGTGGGTTGGGCTTGCCCGGCTGACGTTCTGGAGAGCATCTTCATTGATGGATACCGGAACTGAATCCCATGCAGCAGCTTAACCTTAAATTATTCTATACAACCTAACAGTCAACTAATAGAATTCATGTACGTATTGACTCCAAGAATTCATGTACGTATGACTCCTAGAATTCATGTACGTATTGACTCCAAGAATTCATGTACGTATTGACTCCCAGAATTCATGTACGTATTGAGTAAGCCTTTCATGTTTAGCAAGCAATATCTACCTTAAAAAATGTTACTGCAGGAAGGAAGGAGGGGGAGGAGGGAGGGAGGAAAGGAAGAAGATGGGAAGGAAGGAGGGGGAGAGAGGGAGGAAAGGAATAATCATTAAATTAACATCTTGAGAACACAATGAGAATGACTTCTAATTACTTTCCAGCTGTGAACAAGTGAAGAGAATGTCATCATGGCAACGGGGAATGGATAAGATCATGAAAAGAGTGTACAGAGAATATTAATAATTTAAGGTCAGTTTTCCTCTCCCACTCTGTGACATTACCTGTGTACTGAAAGGGAGGTGTGTGTGTGTGTGTGTGTGTGTGTGCGCGTCCATATACTAAAATACAATGTTGTTCTTTCAGGGTTGAGTCCCCCACACGGCCTCCTACCTGAGGCTGTGTGTGTTGTCCCGGGCTGACGGCCACCTGTCTCAGGTGTGTGGAACATGGTGATCAAGATTGGACTGCAGCAGGTGCAGGTATAATAATAATAATAATAATAATTAATAATAATGTATGGTTTTATTATGAAGAAAGTTGTATAATATAGATACACAGGTAGATGTCATCACTACTTATTCTTTACCAACAGGATGTCACCCAGAGGAGACAGGATGGTGTCTACAGGATATTAACCAACCAGTCAAGACCAACCATAGGATCCAGGAGAACCATACAATCCAGGATGTTAACGAACCATAGGATACAGAACCATAGGATCAAGATGAACCAGTCAAGACCAACCATAGGATCCAGGAGAACCATACAATCCAGGATGTTAACCAACCATAGGATACAGAACCATAGGATCAAGATGAACCACTCAAGACCAACCATAGGATCCAGGAGAACCATACAATCCAGGATGTTAACCAACCATAGGATACAGAACCATAGGATCAAGATGAACCACTCAAGACCAACCATAGGATCCAGGACTCACCATAGACACACACACACACACACATATATATATATATATATATATATATATATATATATATATATATATATATATATATATATATATATATATATATATATATATACCACAGACCCACAGGATGTCACCCACAGGATGTTAACCCCACAATCAAGACACCACAGTCCTCCACCTTGTATATATATGTGTATGTGTGTGTGTGTGTGTGTGTGTGTGTGTGTGTGTGTGTGTGTGTGTGTGTGTGTGTGTGTGGTTACAACTCTGTATCTGTCTTTAATAACAATAAAAAGTACAAAATATTTCAACATAATCTTTTCTTTTGAACCCAAAACTATATTATAAAAGATGTAACTTAAAATACACACACACACACACACACACATTTTCCTGTTTCTTTTCATATTTACACAATTAGATATAAGGTTAAGAGCTGCACAAGTACATGAAAATAAGGACATTAGCCCAAAATAAATAATAATATAAAAATCTTCAAGTGGTCTTTGGTCAGTGCCACACCGCTTGGCACCCATCGGCCGGCACCCACAATGTCGTTCCTGCTGTGTAAGTTGCTGGTGTACATGTGTATGGAGCTACACACACACATACACACACACACACGCCCTGGGAACGCCAAGTCAACTCTGCCATCACACCTGAGGACAAGAGGGAAGGTTAAGGGAGGGAGGGAGGGGGGGAGGATGTCAAGGTGAACAATAATCGACAGACAAACATTATTACCATATCATAGGAGAAGCAAGATGACCACGCCTCACTGCTTGATGAGTAGAAGTAGTAGTAGCAGCAGTAGTAGTAGTAGCAGCAGTAGTTGTAGCAAATTGTAGCAGCAGTAGTGGCCCGGGTGGATATAAGTGGTCATGGATTCTGGCCCCGAGGACAGAGAGTCTTGATGGTGGTCAGGATCTTGGACCCAATAGCTGCCTGCCACCCACAGCTCACCCTGGAAACCAACCACCAGTTAACAGGAAAATATCAGGGTGTTTGGGCAAAGGAAACAACATATTGATGAGGCAGCTACACACCCCTGGCCTTCCCTACGTCAGGCGGGATGACCTCCAAAGACAAGTGCTTCTATACAAGACACACACACACACACACACACACACACACACACACACACACACACACACACACACACACACACACACACACCTTCCTATACATACAAATAGTGAGTCCTGAGGGTGTTGCAGCCTGTAGGGACAGGAGTTATAGGTGGCCGCAGTGGTAGTGGTTAAGTTATAATTGTACACAGGTTAGTGTGGTTCCCCTGGCACTCCTCACACCCGTCATCAAGGGTGCCAAGAGGGTGCCAACATGGTGCCAAGGTCCTCTGTCAACAAGAATTAAGGTTAATATTCTCATTCACAAACTGTACATTATCTTTTTTTTTTTTTTATCAATTTATAAATACAGAATTAAGACACATACCCCATAGCCCATGTGCAGAGAGCAGGGTTCCCAGCCCATACTTTTCTCCATGTGACATATGAGACATAGGTAAACATGGAAGGAGGGGACTCACAACCACCCTTCCCTTCCCTTATAATAGCCTCTCATGAAACACAGGGATTACAGTTGTGGGATTACAGTTGTGGGATTATTGAACATCCACCGCAAGGCAAATTGATACACTTACCATAATGTCTTGAAGATTAGGGTCAGAATCCAGATTTTCATTAAGGTGCCCAAGGTCTTGCAGTGTTTGAACAGGCAAATCTGGCTTAATTGCAGACAAATCTTGTGTTTTTGATAGGCCTTCCTGATTCTTGATGTTATTGAGTAGGTTAACTGCTGGAAAATAATGTATACTGTATGTATCAACTTTACAAAACGTTCCATACACTATGACCTAAAAAAAAAGATTTATATATACAGTGGAACCTTGACTTACGAGTTTAATTCGTTCCGTGACCGAGCTCGTAACTCAATTTGCTGGTATATCAAATCAATTTTCCCCGTTGACATTAATTGAAATGCCATTAATCCGTTCCAGCCCACAAAATACCACCCAATTTTTTTGTTACGTGTTTTTAAATAAGAAAAATGTATTTATAAATAACAAATATTGTATAAAAACATAATAAAAGAGAACGTAAAGCAATAAATGGCTCGTGCCTTCTCGCAGGTGATACCCTCCGTCACGGTATCTCCCTCAAGCTCCTTCTCCCTCACCCACATCAATAGCAGATTCTCCATCTTTCCATGGATGATGATAACAGATATTGTGGTGTAGTGATCAATTTGAGTTACTGGTCAAAATGTTGATTATCACTGGTTATATTGTAGTGTCTCGTATTTTTCACTGTAATTAATGCGGTTGTGTTGAAATGTGTTTTATATAAGAGTCTTGGGGAACTATTGTTGACCTTAGTTATTATTATTATTATTATTATTTATCTTACAGGCCGAGTTGACGTCTTTCAGCAACATTTTCATCGACACAAGTTGACAACATTGCATCGCGTAAGTACTAGATATAATTCTTTCTAAAATCTCTTGTTTAAATGATTCTATACAACCTAACAGTCAACTCCTAGAATTCATGTACGTATTGACTCCTAGAATTCATGTACGTATTGACTCCTAGAATTCATGTACGTATTGACTCCTAGAATTCATGTACGTATTGACTCCTAGAATTCATGTACGTATTGACTCCCCGAATTCATGTATCTGTTGAGTAAGACTTTCATGTTTAGTAAGATAGCATTAAAACAGCATATATAACAGCATTAAACAGCATATAAAACAGCTTAAAACAACATTACAAGTAGGCAGTAATTAGAGGTACGGCAGCTGTACAACTAGGGGTACGGCAGCCAGTTATATTAGGTTTGGTTAGGTACAGTTAGGTTCGGTTATATAAGCTTTTTATATTTCAACCGAACCAAACCGGACCTAACCTAACCTATTATAACCATAATGAGTGCCGTATCCTTACAGTGCTCCCATATAGGTACGGCAGTTGCCTAGCTATGGGGTAAAAAAACTTATATAACCAAACCAAACCATACCTAACATAACATAACTAGAAAGATGCTTTACCAAGTCAATAATAAGGCACACTGCCGTACCAATAGCGGATGACCACAAGGGGTAGGACTGCCGTATCTCTAAGTACTTGGATAATATTCTCTAGAGCATTCTGGTGAAAATGTAAAATAATACCGTATTTTCTCTTTAAGATTATTTTTATATAGTCACTTAACAGCCTTGTACAGCTTATAATTATACCTTAATGATGCAGTGTAATGGCGGTAATTATATAAATTAACCTGTCTTTCAATCATCATCTTCTACTTGTATATCTCATTACAGCCACCCACTGACCCATTCCAACCCCTAATTAATGGGTAAGATATATATAATTACCTTAATGAAGCAGTGTAATGGCGTTAATTATTCTTCTTCTTCTTCTTGGGAATTTGATGGGGCCGTGCAGGCTGTGGTGCCACAGCCTCTAGTGCCCCAAAAGTGCAGGTTGCAGATGAATGAGTGGATCAGATCCTGTTGAGTTGACCTGTCCTTTGGAGGAAGGTCCTGGTGTGTTTGAGTACTTTGAAGGCCAGGCCAGGATCTTGAGAGCCACCTAAGATGACTGTTATTGTTGGTCTGCGGATGTGGAGAGACGACAGTGAGTGAAGGAGTGCCATGCGGTGGGAGTGGTGACGAGGACAGTGAAGTAGGTGTTCTGGGGTGTCTGGTTGTGTAGGGCACCAAGGGCAGTGGGGGTCATCAGTCATGCCCAGCTTGTGTAGGTGGGAGTTTAGGCGGCTGTGTCCAATTCTGAGTCTGGTGACGGCAGTGTCAAGGGCACGGCTGGGAGAGTAGGTCCACCAGTGGTGTCGTGTGTCTTGTCTAATGCGTCCAAGTGAGGTGTACTGTAGGGCGTTAGTCAGGTCTGTGTCCCAGTGTAGTCTACAGGCTGTGTGGAGGTTAGTCAGTGAGTCAGTCTGGTCAGTGGGGAGGTGTATGGGGAAGGGGTAGGAGTGTGCTTCCGCTGCCGCTCTATCGGCCACTGTATTACCCATGATGCCGACGTGTGAGGGGACCCACTGAAGGTGGATGGAGAAGCCAGAAGAGGACAGTTGGAGAAGAAAGTGGTGAATGGTGAAGCAGAGGGAGTGGTGTGTTTTGGGGCGGTGGCGCCGGATGAGTTGGAGGGCTGAGAGGGAGTCTGAGAAGAGAGTGACTGAGCAAGGGGAGGTGAGTGTGGTGGCAAACCTGAGGCCCTCTCTGATTGCAAAGAGTTCTGCCGTCAGAATGGAGGCAGAGGCCGGAAGCCTCCAGGCAGTGGCAGTGTTACGTACTGGGACATACATAGCAGCTCCAACAGAGGGAGGTGTTGGGAGAAGGGAGCCGTCAGTGTATATGTGGAGGGAGTTGTGGTAGTGAGTGTGCAGGAGGTTGTTGAAAATTATCCTTCTTCTTCTTCTTGGGAATTTGATGGGGCCGTGCAGGCTGTGGTGCCACAGCCTCTAGTGCCCCAAAAGTGCAGGTTGCAGATGAATGAGTGGATCAGATCCTGTTGAGTTGACCTGTCCTTTGGAGGAAGGTCCTGGTGTGTTTGAGTACTTTGAAGGCCAGGCCAGGATCTTGAGAGCCACCTAGGATGTCTGTTATTGTTGGTCTGCGGATGTGGAGAGACGACAGTGAGTGAAGGAGTGCCATGCGGTGGGAGTGGTGACGAGGACAGTGAAGTAGGAGGTGTTCTGGGGTGTCTGGTTGTGTAGGGCACCAAGGGCAGTGGGGGTCATCAGTCATGCTCAGTTTGTGTAGGTGGGAGTTTAGGCGGCTGTGTCCAACTCTGAGTCTGGTGACGGCAGTGTCAAGGGCACGGCTGGGGGAGTAGGTCCACCAGTGGTGTCGTGTGTCTTGTCTAATGCGTCCAAGTGAGGTGTACTGTAGGGCGTTAGTCAGGTCTGTGTCCCAGTGTAGTCTACAGGCTGTGTGGAGGTTAGTCAGCGAGTCAGTCTGGTCAGTGGGGAGGTGTATGGGGAAGGGGTGGGAGTGTGCTTCCGCTGCCGCTCTGTCGGCCACTGTATTACCCATGATGCCGACGTGTGAGGGGACCCACTGAAGGTGGATGGAGAAGCCAGAAGAGGACAGTTGGAGAAGAAAGTGGTGAATGGTGAAGCAGAGGGAGTGGTGTGTTTTAGGGCGGTGGCGCCGGATGAGTTGGAGGGCTGAGAGGGAGTCTGAGAAGAGAGTGACTGAGCAAGGGGAGGTGAGTGTGGTGGCAAACCTGAGGCCCTCTCTGATGGCAAAGAGTTCTGCCGTCAGAATGGAGGCAGAGGCCGGAAGCCTCCAGGCAGTGGCAGTGTTACGTACTGGGACATACATAGCAGCTCCAACAGAGGGAGGTGTTGGGAGAAGGGAGCCGTCAGTGTATATGTGGAGGGAGTTGTGGTAGTGAGTGTGCAGGAGGTTGTTGAAAATTATCCTGTTGTTCCAGTGTTGTGGGTGTCACGGCGGCCGATGTAAACAAGAAAACAGTCCCGCCTTTCAAGACGGGAAACCAGGCCTGTTCCTTATATTTTATTATACCCGATTGTTTAAGGAAATCTAATGAATAATATAATAATAAATGATGAATAATTTTAATGGTTTAGAAAAATGAAAAAAAGTAGTATTCGATGACGTATATATAAAACGAAAATATGAATTTTTATTACACATCGTGAAGCAGTTATATATACTTTAAAGAATAGATTATGATACCTAACGAGATTCTACATAACTATTTTTTATATTGAAATCACATTAACTTCATGAAAAAAATAAATAGAAAATATACCAATTAAAAGTGCAAATTTAGCAAACAAACAACAATAATCAAGTTAATCCAATCTAAACCATAGATTAAGATATAAAGAATTATTCAGACACACAATGAATGATAATAAAACCGTACAAGCTGAAAAAACTACGAAAATAACCAAAATGTTGAAAAAACATTATCCCTATATCTCAACTAATATAAACCTTAGAATACTATTGATTATACGTAATAAACACAAAAAAATAGCAAATTCAATGAACTCAACGCTATGCGAAAGTATGGTCAAGTTTTGCCAAGAATTGCAAAAAATACATTAACATTACAATATGTAAACAAACATCAAAATAAACCTAGTTACTTAACAACGCAAGTAATTAATGATTGTAAAACATACTAGATTTTTTATTTGACCTTGCCTGTTAATTATAAGGCTGAGGATAAAGAGGTAAGGCGAGGAATTGATCAAATGTTTTGGTACTTACACTGGCCCGTCAGATGTCAGTGGTCCGGCAGAGTCTATGAGACAGAGATAAACAATGATATATATTTCAAAACAAAGACTAGAATACCTAATCAGCTTCAACATAACTATTTGTCATATTCAAGTTACACTAATTTCATAAAAAGATATTCATTTACACTCAAAATATGCGAAAATGTAAATAAACAACAATAGTGACATTAAACCACTATAAACCATTGAATAATATGTAAAAACATATTTAAGCACAATAAAAACCATGAACAAACCCAAAAAAAATCAAAACTCAAAAAAAAGGACAAAAATATCACTATTTTCACATATCCAATACACCATAATTAAACATAAACAAACCTTACAGCACCCTAAATTAAGATATATTAATAATAAACAAACCGTAAACAATCCATAGAACGCAAAAAAAATGACAAAATAAGTCCAAAATACTGAAAAGAGGATGCAGCTGCAAAGCCAATCTCCCCGACCACCAAACTGAACAGGTCACAAGAAGAAGAGGAAGAAGAGGAAAAATTTCTCGGTTGTTTAGAAACCAAACTCAATATACTATAGCTCATTAGAACAAGCGTTTTCTGCTCTATCTAATTGACTCTTTACATCTTTTACGTTGACCTCATACTTTTCGAGTTATTTAATAGAAAGTGTCTCCCTGCGGGAGAGACTTGGGCGCCGTTAAAGTCTACGGAGAAAAAACGTTTCTCCTATACAAATTAATGCTTACAGGTCAATTTTGATCAACAAATTTCAATCCAAGAAAACTGGCTCCATATAGCTTATTATGGTTTATTGAAGATGTACAACTTCAATTCATATGCTCTTTCCCGTTTATGTGACGGAAATATTTCTTTTATTATTTTCTAACCGGAAAATGACTAAAATTAAGGTTAAAAACGTCATTTTACTGCGTGATTATTAGTCTTAGGCAATAATGCATTGAGATAAAGTTGTAGGGTTTTAAAATGTCTATAAGATGCTGCAAAAATATTTCCAATATCTTTAATAGCATTCGAGAAAATGAGAAAAATAGTCATTTCTGTGGCAAAAACAGTTGACATTCTCTTTATATACTATAGCTCAAATATACTATAGCTCAAAAGCACAAGCATTTTCTGCTCTGTCCATGTGCCTGTGCCGGTCTGTCTGTCTGTCTGTGTGTGCGTGTATGTATGTGTGCTTATTGCGTAATTAGTTGACCTAAGCATTATTTTTACCAGAAATTATAAAGATCCATCAGGTAATTGACTTTGCAAACCTCGAGGCCTAAAATTACTTAAGCTTTTCCCTGCAGCAAGATAGAATAATTATCGTATGACTATTCCTTTCAACACCATTACTAACACTATTTAGTTTCCTTAATGTTACCTCCTTACGTTCTCTCACACCTCATCAGGACAAATTATTAGAATACCATTTTGAAACTGCATTCACCGAAATATAGGCACCAACTTCAGTTAGTAGACTTATTGGTCATGTCTATAGCTTAGTGAGTTGGCGTCTATTATTAAGTCTCTAAATTTTTGTTAAAAGCGCAGTATATATCTTGCATCCTACAGAGCCACACATCACAATTTTGTTAACATAAGGTGGTTAAAATGCCTTGTATATTATAATGATTGCAATCTGATGCCTGACGAGCTACTTAAATGTATTATAAGTATAGGATATATGTTTGTAACAAATTATATTTATCATTAATATTATATTTAACACTATTTCACTCTTGTATTTTTTAATAATAATAATTATTACACACACACACACAAACACACACACACACACACACACACACACACACACACACACACACACACACACACACACACACACACACACACACACACAGACACACACACACACACACACACACACACACACACACACACACACACACACACACACACACACACACACACACACACACAAACACACACACACAATCTCTCTCTCTCTCTCTCTCTCTCTCTCTCTCTCTCTCTCTCTCTCTCTCTCTCTCTCTCTCTCTCTCTCTCTCTCTCTCTCTCTCTCTCTCTATCTATCTTTATCGCTCTCTAACTCATTAAATATTTATCTTTTTTCACATATTTCTGGCTCTGTGTATTCGTCTCGTTCTGATGATGTCAGTTTTTTTTTTCAAATTTTTTGAATTTATTTTTTTACGAATGAGGGAAGAGTTAAATAGAGGTGATAAATGGAGGAAGAGAGAGAGAAACAGATAATAAAAGAAGAATTAACCCTTTAATGACCTTGAACTCCTCGACTCTAACTAAGATGCCAGCTAATATTTATCAACTTTAAACCTAATTATAACGAAATCACGTCAACTTTCTTGACTAAAACTGATATATATTTATAGTAACTAACATATATAAACGTAATGATACCTTTGCAGGGATTCAATATCACTATATATTAATATATTTAACAATTTGTATAATTCGTCACTTGACAAACAACAACTTTTTCTGTATTACGTGGCATTTAGAAAACGAACTATACTGAGTAGAAATTACGTGTTTTTGAGTGAAATACTGCATGAATATAAGAATATAAGAACATAAGAACATAAGAAATGGAGACCTACTCCCTGATAGGCACATTGGCACTTACCTGTGAGGTTAAGACTGGTTTGAATTTATTAAATTTTACATTTACTCTATAGCAGCTGCCAGTTAGTTATATATGTATATCCATCACTTTCTTCCTTTTTTTATTAATATATATGCCTTGTTCAGATTAATCATTGTTTAAATAGTATTACCTATGATATATTATTTAATTATGAAGTAAGTGATTGTAAGGAAAAGTTATATGATAATTAAAATAAAGAATAAAATTACAAGTTTAACATATTGTTGATGTTAACCCTTCTACTACGGAATTCCATTAATTGTATTCCTGGGAG
>JAXIVD010002053.1:5000-7500 GCA_036785275.1 Cancer borealis
AAAGAAGAGGAGGATAAGGAGGAGGAGGAGGATAGAGGTGTTATTACGTACAAGGAAGTGGAGGAGGTAGAAGGTGAAGAACAGATTAGAGTGGCGTATGAGGAAGAAGGAGGAGGAGGAGAGAAAATGGAGGAGGAAAAGGAGGTGGAGGTTAGGGTTGCCGCTCTCTGCCGTCCAGTCAAACCAACATGGCGGCGTGTTTGTTTACATCCACCCCTGGTAACCACATCAGGGCCTGCGTCCGGAGCGACCTGCCTGACCATGGCTTCGGGAGGGGGTGCTGTCGGCCCTTAGAAGGTGCCCAAAGGGGGGGGGGGGGTCATGGCACGCAGTCCTCCCGGCGGGGCACTCAAGGCGGGGGGAGGTGTCTGGTGGGGAGATCTTGCCTATCACACAGAGAGAGAGAGAGAGAAGAGAGAGAGAGAGAGAGAGAGAGAGAGAGAGAGAGAGAGAGAGAGAGAGAGGTCATGATGTGGTGAAGGAAGATGATGAGAAGGAAGGAAGAGGAGGAGTGCAGGGAGTCAGCGGCATCCACCGTTTGTTAGGTAAACAAGAGGGAGACGACGGGAGGGATGAGGGATGGAGAGAGAGAGAGAGAGAGAGAGAGAGAGAGAGAGAGAGAGAGAGAGAGAGAGAGAGAAGAGGGGAATGGAAAAAGGCGGCGTCGGCGGCTGGCGGCTGGCGAGACTCAGTTGCATGACACCCTAAATGCTCCCTTTATCATCATCTTCTCTCCTCCCTCTTCTCTCTCCCTCTCCTCCTCCTCCTCTACGTTTCTTTCCTCCATCGCTCTGTCTCCCCTCCCTCCTCCCCACGCGTCAGGGCCACGTCAAGGGCGGGAGAGCCTTCAGGAGACTATACGCCGGCCGCAGGAGTCTCCTCGCCCCACGGAAGGAGACTGACTGACTTTCTTCGATCAATAGAGGAATTGCGGCGGCGAACGGTGTGCGTAGGAGAGAGAGAGAGAAAAAGAGAGAGAGAGAGAGAGAGAGAGAGAGAGAGAGAGAGAGAGAGAGAGAGTGTGTAGGGGTAGGTGCCAGTCGTGACGTGTCTGGCACCGATCGTGTTTACTAGAGGGACCTCAGTGCCACCACCACCACCACCACTCCACCATAGATAATACCACCACCACCACCACTACTACCACTACCACTACCTCTACTACTACTACCTCTACTACTACTACTACTACTACTACTACTACTACACACATGACTGTAATCCGGCTCAGTCTTCTTTAATATCTCCCCATCTGCCTCTTACTCAACTCCACCTTCCCACACCTGTCTCTCCTCCCTTCCCCTCCCTTCCCCTCCCTTCCCTTCCTTCCCCTCCTCCTTCAACCGTGTCCCCTTACCGACCTCCTACACTTCGTGTTTCCTTCCTTCCCTTCTCCTTTAATGTTACATATGTATAAGATTTTTTTCTTCTCTAATATATGTGTTTTTCAAGGTAATGTGACAACTGTACACCTTGCACTTATATTCTAAAATCACCTGGTATTTGTATTGGTATTATAGTATTGGTGTTGGTGTTGTCGCCTCTAAAACACTTGAATATTAAAGTGCTAGTTTCCCTATTCCCCGCCTGTTCCTTTAGACTTAAAGGGACAAAGACAGAGGGCCGGGAACCCCCTCTCTTAGGATTGATTTAATTTATTTTTTTTGTATGATTCTTATATTTTGTCTTATTTTTGATGTTTCTGTTATTTTTGAGGAGACAAAAGTTGAATAGGAAAATCAGTAGTAGTAGTAGTAGTAGTAGTAATAGTGGTAATAGTAGTAGTAGTAGACACACCAATAAACTTCACAAATTGGACTAAATGAGTTGTTGGAGAGGAAAGAAGCGAGTTTAAGGAGAGGGAACTATGACGAGGTGAGGGGAAGAGGGGGCCAGAGGAAGGGAAAGGCGAAAGGGAGGGGAAGGAAGGGGCGTGGACGGCGGGACAACCAGACGTGGCGGCGGCGGCGGCGGCGGCGGCGGCGGCGGCGGCGGCGGCGGCGGCGGCGGCGGCGGCGGCGGCGGCGGCGGCGGCGGCGGCGGCGGAGGCCAGAATTTCAAGCTGATAGTCTTGCCAGCACACCCTCCTCCTCCTCCTTTTCCTCCTCTTCCTCCTCCTCCTGGCTTCTAGTATCTATCTACCTCTCCAACTCTTCCTCTTCACCCTTCCCTCACCCCTTCAAATCTGCCCCACCTTCCTTCAGGCCTTCTCTCTCACCCCATTCTCAATTCGAACTTCCTTCCTCTTCCCAGTAATCGTACGTTTGGTAGTGCAGCTCTAAACCTCGTCCTCCTCCTCCTCCTCCTACCGTAGTTACGTTCTTACTCACTGGTGGGAGGGGAAGGGGATAGAGGGGAAAAAAATGTATAAAAGTGAATTTTGCAAAGACACTTTCTAAATATAGTATGTAGGAACGAGAGACCAGACACCAAGTTCGGGAGAGAAGAGGAGGAGGAGGAAGAAGAAGAAGAGATGCTGCAGGTGGCACTATTGGGGGTC
>JAXIVD010002053.1:10000-32500 GCA_036785275.1 Cancer borealis
TCTCTCTCTCTCTCTCTCTCTCTCTCTCCTTTTCCAGACCGCTCCGTGTCATTTCGAACCCAACACGCACTTCCTGGCAAATAATCAAATTACACATAACGAATGGAACTCTTTCAGAAAGCGTTAAGTATTTATTAGGAAACTTAGTGGAAAGAAAGTTCAGTATCAGAAAATCATCCTTTTCTCTCTCTCTCTCTCTCTCTCTCTCTCTCTCTCTCTCTCTCTCTCTCTCTCTCTCTCTCTCTCTCTCTCTCTCTCTCTCTCTCTCTCTCAGACCTGTAGTAAATGCCACGTTGCCAGGCGCATTATGATGACCCTCCCACTCCACTAACTCTACATCGTTCCTCTATAGTTTTCATACTACTAGCTGAGTTTGTTCTCTTCATAAGCTTAAATAACTGGTAAATAGAGCCTTTTTTCAGAGAAAGAGAGAGAGAGAGAGAGAGAGAGAGAGAGAGAGAGAGAGAGAGAGAGAGAGAGAGAGAGAGAGAGAGAGAGAGAGAACCGCTAGAGGTCGCGCATGTCTTTGGGTTGACAGAGCGGCACATTTTTGCGTGAATTTTGAGGCCCCTTGATCTTGCCGGCGTTAAAATGGCTAAATAACAGTGCCTTGCTCCATCTCACGCCCTTGCTTCACTTGGCCAAGGACGAAGAAGGGCTGACGAGTGCTGGGAAGGTGAGTAAACGGCAGAAAACAACGACAATATGTTAGTTCTTCGATGTTATACGTGTTGTTCCTCCCTGACTGTTTAGCTTACGTCTTCCTTCCCCCCTTCCCCCATACTCCCTCCACTCTTCCTCTTCCCCTCCTCTTATCCATCACCCTCTCTTCCTCCCTCCCGTTACCTCAGCGTGGGACTGGCAGAAGATAGTATAGATAAAGTCACGTACGATACCTGGTCCACCTCAGTGACTATCTGTGTCTGTGTGTGTAGCGAGTGATTTATTAAAAATTGTTTGTTTAATAACTAACACATGTAGCAGTAATGTTAATAATGATGCTAGAAAACATTATGGTGACCTATAACATTCTGCAATCGTTGTATAAAAAAAATGCCTATCGTGGGTATGCGCAAAGGAGAAAAAAATGCACTCTAAATAAGTGTTATATGTGTCAACGAAGACTAACACCGTGGAATGTGCAGATTGTGGATTATATAGTAGTAGTAGTAATAGTAGTAGTAGTAGTAGTAGTAGTAGTAATAGTAGTAGTAATAATAGTGTCGTGGAGGCAGGCAACAGGTTAGGTTAGTTAGATTTACCTGTTTTTCCCCCCGCGACAGGTGCCTTAGTCGTAGTCTGCCCGCCAGCTGTTTCTGTAGGGTTGTGACACGTGGCATGCGGTGGAGGGGAGTTGGGGGATAAGAGGGTTGTTGGGGAGCATAACAGGTGTTTGGGGAGCTACACACACACACACACACACACACACACACACACACACACACACACACACACACACACACACACACACACACACGAACACCACATGACGCCAGAACTAGTCTAATAATGGCAGGGTGGTATGTTTTGAAGTTATTTTTACTTATGCTGCTAATAACAGTTAGATTAATAAGATAATAAGCTATTATAGTTAAATGTTATATATGTATGTATTGCTATTAATCAACTATGATTTGACGGTGTGATGAAATAATTGTTTAACAATAATGTAGGTTTTTATCATTTCGATATCGACCATAAAAATGTAATAATTGAAAACATAGTAAAAAAAATCGTTAATTAAACTTAGTCGTACGTACATTGATATGAAAAGTACTGACGTTAGTGAAGTTAAAATGTGTTGGCTTAGAGTAAGAAGTAGTGAAGAAGAAATAATGATGATAATAGATTACAGTCGTTAGTATATTACATGATACGAAGATATTTTAGAAGCTGTAAAAAAACGTACATGAACAGGTGACGGATAGAGGATTGCAAAGTCTATTATCATTTCGCTTGAACGCCGTGTTTACTAAGGTGAAAACTGCCTTCGTTGTTTACTTGTTCTAAAATCACGGGAGAAAAACGGAAAGAGCGATTAGGTTTCCCTCCATTAACTATGGCGTGACGAGAGAGAGAGAGAGAGAGAGAGAGAGAGAGAGAGAGAGAGAGAGAGAGAGAGAGAGAGAGAGAGAGAATGGGGTGTGTATTCAAACGTAAGAAAGAAAGAGTGAGAGGGGTTTCATGTAGATTGTATGTAGATTTATGTAGATATTGTTGTGTTGTTACTATTATTATTATTATTATCATTATTTCGTTTGTAGATTATAGAAAGAAAAAATCCAGTGTAAACGAATACATACACAAAAAGAAAAAAAAAAGTGAAAAGGAAACAGTACGCCAATAAACAAACTGACAAATTAATGGTGAAACCGTGAAACATTTTTTTCTTCCAAAGCGTAAGAATTAATGTGACTGATGAGTGAAAGTGAAGGACGGATGGCTGAGGGAGTGAGTGATGGTGGTGATGGTAATGAGGAGGTGCTGATGGAAGAGAGGGAGGAGGAGGAGGACAGAGGTAGTGATGTTGGAAACGTAGTAAAATCGGAGGAGGAAGAGGAGACTGTAACTGGGGCGACCACCATCACCACCACCTCCTCCTCCTCTGTATCTCCTCTTCATCCCCTCCTATCGTCCATCACTCCCTTCCCTCCTTCTCCTCCTCCTCGTCCTCCTTCCCCAGGCTTAAGTCAAGAAGGCTTGATCACCATCACCACCACCTCTCCCTCCTCCCCTTTCTCCTCCTCCTCAACCACCATCACTGCGATCACTCATCCTCCCTCGGAAAAGGAGGCACCCGCAACGACGTCATCTCCCAAAGCCTCCTCCATGCCATCCAATAAAGCTGATGAGATTGTCAGCTTTATGCCTCCACTTCAAAGCAAGGAAGCAAGTGGAAGTTCCGTAGAAACAACATTCACAAAGAAGAAAGAGAGTTCACCTCCGCCGCTATTAACATCATCCAACCAAGAAAGAAACGAAAGAACATCTCTGCGCACCACCAAAGAAACCAATGTAGGCTCTCGCGTGACATCATCAGTTGAGGGAAAAAACAGGAATACCAATGTTGTTGATGTTGTAATCTCACTCAACACGGAAAAAAACAAAAAAACAGCATCATCACCAAACAAGAGAAGAAGTAAAACCGCATCTTCACCCAGAAAGGAAAAAGGGAATGCAACAGCAGCACCGAGTAAGGAAAGCAGTTCAAGTTTCCTACTGACATCATCTCCTGGCATGGAAAAAAGTGAAAGCCAACCCTCTGCTCCCCGCAAGGTCACCACTGAACTCACGGTGGTCAGGGAGAGGCAGGAAGCAAAGAATCAAGACCCAGAGACGCATGATAGAGGAGGAGGAGGAGCAGCAGCAGAAGGAGGGAAGAAGCCCACTATGCCTCTCTTTATTAGGGTGAAGCAAAGTGATGGACAGATAGTAACCTTCAGTGTTGGGGTTAGTATTAGTTATTGTAGTAGTAGTAGTAAGTATAATAACTGTATTGTAGTAGTAATAGTAATACGGTGGGTGTGGTAAGGAGAGTGTCATGGTATATATTAAGTTAGCTATGTCATAAATTCTTCTCTTTAAAGATGTGGTGGTGGTGGTGTTGGTGTTGTTGATAGTGGTGTTGACTCTTGTTACTCCTCCTCCATGCTGTTGGTGTTTTCCATTGAGATCTCTTGTGTTGATGCCTTCTTTGTGCTGCTTTGTATCCTGTTGTGTTGTGTTGTTGTGGTGTGCTGTTTGTCGCCCGTGTTTGGTAAGCTCAGCAATTCTTACCTTGTTTGTTGTTCAGGGTTTATGGTCTTAAGTGGTGTTCCTTGTGAAGGCCATGGTTGAGGTCGTGGTATGTGTGTGTGTGTGTGTGTGTGTGTGTTTATCAAGGCATTTATGACAGTCAACAGAACCAGGAGAACATGATAGAAAATGACACACTGATGATACAATAAAATACAGCTAGATTGACAGAATTTAACCAGCTAGGCCATGCGTGTTTTTTGCATTACGTAAACATGGAAGAAGAAAAAAGTAAATAAATTCCGAGTTAGACTCAGGAATTTAGTGCAATATATTATTACTTTTGTATTGATAGAAAACCTGCTGGACCCTATTATTATGATTATTATTTGATTAATTTGATTATCATTTGAAGAAAAAAAGAAGCCAAAAAAAAAAAAAAAAAAAAAAAAAAAAAAAAAATATATATATATATATATATATATATATATATATATATATATATATATATATATATATATATATATATATATTTGCTTTTTTACATCAAAAAAAAAACATCAACTTCCCTTAATGTTACGGTTTTTTTTTAATTAATTAATTTATTTATTTATTTTATTTATTTTTTTATTTTTTTACGTATTGAATTGATACTAAGTTTATCCTTCTCTTCTACAGGGTCCAAACACGGGTCAAGGGCCACCTCCCTTCTATGGCCCGCCTCCACCTGGCCCACCACCTCAGAGCTACGGACCCCCCTTCCAGCCCCCCCAGTACCCACCCATCATGTCTCCACCTCTGGCACAAAGTGAGTAATCTAGGTTTTTTCCGGTTTGGTTTAGTGTATATTCATTTTCTTTATCATTTTTTCCTTCCTCCTTTTCCTGTATCTCTTAATTTTCCTTCCTCTATCTCTTAATTTTCCTTCCTTTTCCTCTTAATTTTCCTCTTCCTCTTAATTTTCCTTCCTCTATCTCTTAATTTTCCTTCCTTTTCCTCTTAATTTTCCTCTTCCTCTTAATTTTCCTTCCTCTACCTCTTAATTTTCCTTCCTTTTCCTCTTAATTTTCCTCTTCCTCTTAATTTTCCTTCCTCTACCTCTTCCTTTTCCTCATTCTCTTCCTCTTCCCCCTCTCCTCCTCCTACCTTGTATATGTTTTGCAAAAGATAAATAGTATAGATTTCATAAACATTAATAGTTACAGGGAACAGGATCATAAATAATTGCAGCTCCATAGAGTCAAACAAACTTTTTAAAATGAAAATATTGTGGATAATGGGAAGGATGGAGTTTATATACGAAAAGCAGATTATATAATTCATATGTATAACCAAACTAAACCTAACCTAAGCAAACCAAACCAAACCAAACAACCAAACCAAACCAAACCAAATCTTTAAGGACTTGATGTAGCTCAATGTTGTTTATACTAGTTAATCTGTTCTTATCTTGACATGAATTAAGGACATATATCACTATGTCGTAACGATCACTACGCTGTAACTCAACTCCACACACACAACTTTTTTTCCTATTACAAAAGCAAGTTGGTCAATGGTATGTGATGTGCATATTTACACTTGTTACTATACTATGTTAAGGTTTTGGATTTGATAATTTAAGGGTATATTTTTGGTACAGTTTCTTAATACACGTACCATACACATAGTCACAAAACAAATCATGTCAGTGCTATTACTTTCTCAGAACTCGACTTGTGAAATGTAGGAAGTAGTAAGCAGAGGTAGTGTCATTATTCAACCTTCAAATCAACAAAATTTAGAATCACTGACATATCTAAACTAAGCATTACCAGACTACATACACACATTTTTTATCCTCTGTCTTCCTCTAGTAATTCTCCTCCTCCTTTTGCAGCATCTCCACCTCCACCATTCACCCAAAAATCTGAGAGGCACCTACGTCAGTGCGAGAAGCCCAGGACCTCGAAGTACTACCCTCGACCACACCAGAACACCAAGTCTGGCAGCAGCAGTCTTCAGAGCACCCCTCCACTCTCCCCTAAGAAAGGTGCAAGTCCTTCCCTCCTCCTCCTCCTTTAACACACACAAGTGCCTCTCAGAATCACTTGAGTTTCTGTTGTTAATCATAGAGTGAGGGCCAGTTTTTCATTGTTAGCTAGCTCTTTGTGTCATTGGGTTTGGTTTTATTTTCGTTGTTTTGTCCCATGATTGAGACTAATATCTTGCGTGTCTTTAATTGTGGGTGTTTATTATATAACACTAACTTTTGTAGGTTGCTTACTAGTTGTTTACTAAAAAATTAATGAAATGAGTAATGGAAAATTGGCTGTAATTCTAGGTACATGTTTAAAGTGTTTTCATTATATACTCCACAAAGAATATGATAAGTATACTTTTAAATTGTCTGCTAAAATCTTATAAAAAAAATTACTCTTTCCTACAGAACCTCTGCCGAAGAAGAATGGTGGGGAGGAGGAGGTGCAAGGGGAGAATGGAGAGGACCCTAGGAACACCTTACAACACCTACTTTCTCAGGTCAAGCCCCCCAAGGTAAGCAGCTGCCAAACCAACATGTCATACCCACTCACAGTCCCTAAGTTCATAAGTGGATAGAGTTAATATTGGTTGTATGTTTTCCTTTACATGTAGCTACGTACGTATATTACTATTAATGAGCCATATATTTTGTCCCTGATGTTCCTGAGAATGATGACCAGTTTGATATAGCTTAAAAGATATGTAATTTTCATCGTAATGGGGAAAATATATTGCATAATTAAGGCTGAATATTCATGGAGTATGTGTTAAATTTCCAGGTGGTTGAGGTGACCCCCCATAAGGCAGTGTTACAGTGGGTGGCTCCAGACCTGACTGGACACCAAGAGGAGCTGGCGGTGACAGAATACCACTATGAGGTCTTCCTGAATGACAACCTGTACACCACCATCCACACCACACAGCTCACCATCACCAACCTCAAGCCAGCCACTGATTACAGGGTCTTGTGAGTATAAACGAACTGACTTACATTACTTGTGCGTCTTTTTTAAGTGTCTATTGACTTGTAGGTATAGGTGAATCAAAATGATAAAATCTACCTCTTTACTTCTTGGGTAAATTTTTGCTTATGTTGTTCTTGAATTTTTCCCCCATAGTTTCCACTGCCTGTGTGGAAGTGTGCGGGGGGACACTAGTGGAGTGACCTCCTTCCACACTGAATCCACAGTTCCAGACGCTCCTCAGCTCCCCAAGATGGTGCATAAGACGAAAACTTCTCTTCAGTTCAGGTGAGGTTTGTCATAATGTTAATGATATGCTTTCCTTCCTCCATTTTTGTTATGAGTAGGATTTAAATATGTGTGATATGTATATTGAGTGTTGGTATTTCTACGATTTGTCATTCATCAAGAAATTAAGACATACTATATATTATTCTCAAAAGAAATTGAGTAAGAATCTAGCGATACTATGTTACAACAAACTCAGTCGAACAGGAGATTGAAACTGAAGGAATAAATAATTTTCTGAAACAAATAATACTATCAACACCACATTCTTACATTACACTCAATTTAGCATTGAAACTAATGGAAGATAATACTATATCATCATCAGGTGGACTGCAAACCACATGAAAGACAACGGCTCCCGGGTGACAGCGTTCATCCTTGAGGTGTACGGCAGCAATGGGGAGTGGACAGAGGTGTACCGCGGCAAGAACAAGCAACACACCATATCCAAGCTGCAGCCCAACACTCGTTACACTGTGCGTCTGGCAGCTGTCAATGACCTAGGCAAGAGGTGAGTGTCAAGGGTGATTAGTGCCTTGTGCTATAAGAGTTTATGTCTCTAGATTTGTAGTAGCTTTCTTTTTAGTGTATGTAATAATGTTATTGGTGTATACTGATGTTTTTTGGTGCACATCTGTACTTGATCTGTCCTTGATTTTCAAGGATTATATTTATATTATTTGTAAGAAATTCAACCAAGGGTATATCAGTTTCATTAGAATTACAAAGAAAATATTAAAATTTACCGTATTATTATTTCCATGTAATTGCTTTAAAACTAGGGGTTGCTGACTATTTCCTTATGATTTCTATACTATGATTACTCTTTTTACCTGCAGTGATTACAGCCCCGAAACAGTTGCTTACACGAGTGGGGTGGTGCCTAGCCAGCCACCTTCACCCACTCTGGAACATGCCTCCGTCACGACCCTCAGTCTAGGTTGGCCCAAGCGGCCCACAGATGACAGCTACACCTTGCAGATGGAGGACTCCCTCAATGGATATGGTTTCCAGCCTGTCTATAATGGCCAGGAAACCAGATTCGTGTGCCAGGACCTGAGGAGAAATGCTTACTACAAGTTCAGGGTAAGTACCGTAATGCTTGCAGGTGTTATTGTACTTAAATATAAATATAAACTTGCTGCATAGCTAAGAATTATATAAAGACTGCCCAGGTTTTATATACTATGTGGTAATTTTACCTGATCAATGTAACTATGCCATTGATTGCTGTTATTGTTGTTATTGTTATTATTATTTTCATCATTATTATTTCTACTACTACGGGAATGAAAATCAGAAAATCCAACTAGTGCACATTCAATTCAGTGCTTCTGTCCATTTTTATTTCATCCTATGCTTACCTTCGCTGCAAGTCAACATGTTCCTCCACCTGCAGCTGTGTGCTCAAAACGACGAGGGTTCGTCACCATTCTCTGAGGTTGCCACATACCCGACACTGCCTGACCGACCTAAGCCTCCCTCGCCTCCTACTGTGAAAGGTCGACCAAAGTCATCCAGGCTGGTAGTAATGTGGGGTTGTCCCAATGACAATGGAGGTGCTCCTATCTCCTCCTATAGGCTAGAATTGGACCGTGGTTCAGGTAAGGAGCTGATTCAAAGTTGATTCTTATCTTAGAGACAGGGAGGATTGCTTCTATAGTTATATTCTAGAGATGTAGTTTGGTCATGTTGTTCTGGTTTGACATTTTCCTGAATTAAATCTTTCCTTTTCTGTGTGCACCAGCTGAGCGTGATGTTGCTGGAAACTAATCAATGTTTTATGTTGCCTTTCCAGGGTTTGAATGCATATACTCTGGGGAGAAGTTGGAGGCTGAATGTACTGAGCTGAGTCCAGGGAAGAGCTACCGTGTGCGAGTGCAGTGCAAAAGTCCAGGAGGAAAGAGTGACTGGAGTGAAGTGTCGACAGTGACCACAGAGGCAGTGTGTCCGGGTGTGTGTCACTCCCCTCGTCTCCTCGGCAAACCCAAGGCCTCTCAGCTGCAGCTTAAGTGGGGTAAGTCTCTCCTAATGCGTGTGGTGGCAAGAATTTGGTGTTAGTTATGCATTAAGTTTATTTATAGATTCATTATGCATTTCAAGTTTATTTATAGTTTCATTGTTGTTTTTATTACTGTCTCAATTAGTAATCATGTATAGACTTAGTAAGGAAATATCAAGCATGAGATCATAATTGGGTTTAGTGATTTTTATGTCCTTGGTTTTAATGGACCAAAATATAAATAAAACAGTACATAATTTAGTCTAACCATAATTTTGTTGATACTTGCCACTTTGTATTCTTTTTATATAGTAATAATAATTAGTGACAAATGATAATATACTAAACCACCATGTATTTAGAAAGTTTTAGGTAATATGAAAAAAATATATAACTTGAGATACCACTCGGAGGATTATACAGCTAAAGGGTGTGTGTATTGAGAAAGTTTTGGGTAATGCGAAAAAGTATACAGCTTGAAACACTACTCAGAGGATTATGGAGCTAACTAAAGGGTGTGTGTGTGTTTTGTGGTGTTGCAGGTGACCCAGACTATGACGGAGGCGCCCCTGTGTTGGAATTCCACATAGACATGACAGCCCCTGACAACGATCGCCGCCAAGTGTACCGCGGCCGTGACCATGAGTGTACTGTTGCCAGGTGAGGTTATGGGGAAGGTCACTGTAAGGGTATGAGTATGTGTAAAGTGGTGGGAAGGTCACCTAAAGGATTTTCTTTATGTAGGAGTGATGGAACGAATGTATTTTTGATCTTTAGTATACAAAATTTACACCAGATTCAGTGAAGAGTGTTTGCTATGTGGTATGAATGGTGGTAATTTGTGTTATATGAGGTTTAAGTGCAGTGTAATATGATGTATGAAGTATTAGGGTATTAAAGGGCTATTTAGTAGTTACCAGACCTTATCATGTCACTTGAAATTACCTTACTCATCACCCATCACTAACTCCCTCATTTTTATTTATTTATTTATTTATTTTTTTTTTTTATCCCTCTCTCTCAGCCTCCTTCCAGGACGACCGTATATATTCCTGGTGAGGAGCGTTAACCGTATAGGACCCGGGCCCTGGTCTCAGCCCTTGGAGGTGGTGAGTGGGGCAGGACCTCCAGACACTCCTCACCCACCCCACCTGGCCTGCCGGAGCCCCCACTCAGTGCACCTGGTGTGGGAGGAACCAATAAATAATGGAGCTGGTATTGATCAGTATAACATTCAGATTGCTGAGGTGAGGATGATTGTAGTGTAATTGTGGTCGTGTTTTTTTATTAATTTGTACTAATTATATGTTTATTTCTGAGACGTATAGACAGAAATGCATGGTTCATTGTTCCCTTATATGCTGTAAGAGGAAAAGTACAGAGAAGAGAGATGGCATTTTCTGTCTTGTCAAGTAACTAAAAGAAATCATTGGTTGTCCTTTTCGGGTCTGATTTTGGTCTTTGAATAGATGGCGGTTGTGATGAGAGACAAAAAAATCCTCACATAAGTTCTATCTGCTTCCCTTAGGTGTCTTGTCCCCATGCTGAGTCCTCAGAGTCATCTTCAACTTGCGGTGACCCAGAATCTGACCTGACCTTCACTAGTGCTTACACCGGGTCAGCCGCTACTACAGAAGTGCGAAATCTGTCACCTGCCACCACCTACGCCTTCAGGTGAGAGGCAGCAGGAGTAAAGGGTCTGAACTTTGTCATGGAGAGAAAATAGGAGGGAATAAAATGACAAGGAGGTTATAGGAAAGTGATGTGAATGTGTAAAGAATATAATTAAATAAATTATGACTTTAAAGATTGTAAAGTAAGGTATGTTAGGAGAAAACCAGGTTAAAGAATTAGAACATTGCAATTGAAGTGAATGTTATCATTTTTTGAAGTACTAATTTTTTCCTTTGGTGTGCAGAGTATGCTGTAGTAACAGTGCCGGGATGAGTACATGGTCATCCCATGCCACTGTGACCACACCAGCTGCTCCACCTGCCCCTGTGACCTACATCTCCTCCTCGCCTGCTGCCACCACCATCACCCTGCTATGGGGGGAGCCAGCTAGCCACGGGGACCCCATAACCCACTATGTCATAGAGGTTGGAGACCGCACTGTCACCACCCCTGGCCCGGAGACTGAATTCACCCTCACCGACCTACTGCCAGAATCCCTTTATAAGTAGGTTAAGTAGTGTTGCATCCATCATCCATTAATCAAATCCTTTATGTATCTATTTGTCTATTGGTTTCAATAGTGGTAGTATGTGCGCTTTTTAATTTCTTCTCTGTTTTGGTTCGCTCTCTCTCTCTCTCAACATGCTTCCCTCCCTTCCAACAGGTTACGCATCCAGGCCATGAACAGTGTTGGACCCGGCGGCTTCAGCGCCATCCACAAGGTGACAACACGACCCCTGCCGCCTGCACCCCCAACCCTGGAACTGGTCAAGGCTTCCTACAACTCCCTCAAGCTGAAGTGGGGGGACGGCCGCAACCTGGACATGCTGACATACTCCTTAGAGATGGAATTCACTAACCCACACAATGGCAATCGAGAGTAAGTTGACTCGGGAAATAGACGATTATTTACCTATCCATCGTGTACTTTTTAATTGACGGCATATTATCATCATTCCCTTCCTTTTGACAGGTTCTACCAGGTGTATAGTGGTACCAACCAGAACTATAAGGTCGCTCGGCTTGAAGAGAACACTAAGTATCACCTCAGGATCTGTGCTAGTAATGAGGCCGGCACTGGACCCTTCTCCCCCATCGCCTCCCTCTCCACTACTAAGGCTCCCCCGCCCCTCATTAAAGGTAGGATAAGGGTAGTATTTTCGTGCTTATGCTTAATCTCTTTATTTTATTTAATTGCTGTAGGGCCAAGGTATGTTCCCTCTTCAAAGTATACTCATACCTCCGCTTTATGCACCTCCCTTTAACAGATATCGGAAGCAACGGACAAAATCTGCAGCACCCAACTCGCTTTGCTTACACGAATATAATCACACGTGTACCTTATTACTCCATGGAATTACTGTATTATAGTGTACATTTACAGTGTACGAGTATATTATAGTGTTTATTTACAGTGTACGACTATACTATAGTGTATATTTACGATGTACAGGTATATTATAGTGTATATTTACAGTGTGGGGGTGTATTATAGTGTATATTTACAGTGTATGGGTATATTATAGTGTATATTTATAATGTGGGGGTATATTATAGTGTATATTTACAGTGTATGGGTATATTATAGTGTATATTTACAATGTGGGGGTATTTTACACTGTCAGATTGGATAGTGTGTTTCATTAAATGTACACTACTATATTATTCCTCATTCTTAGGTAATGTAATTGTTGATAATAGCCAATATAGACTTAGTGTTGGTAACTACGGACAATCGGCATTCTCGGACCGATGTTCTCTCTTGTCCGTTAAAACGAGGTATAAGTTTATAGTGATGACATGAGGCATTGCGTACATAACATAGTAAACTGATGGCGTTGATTTGCTTCCCTTTGCAGCACCCCGGGTGACAGAAACATCTGAGGGGAGTCACCTGGTGGAGTGGTGCAGTGTGAGGTGTCCGGGGGAGGACTCTATTAATTATCGCCTTCAGATGCTGCAAGCCGGCAAGGACCAAGATTACTCTGTGGTGGGTACGCTTTTAATGACATAGTTTTCTCCCCTTTTCCCTCTTATTTCATTTTTATTCTTCATTCATGCACTACTTTCTTTTAATGCCTCCTTTTCTCCTTATTTTTTGTTGTATATATGTGCAATGGTATTCAAATGAGTATTCACCATGTACTACAGTATCCTCAACTAGGAAGTACTCTTATTTTCTCCAAACCTCATTTACTTACAGAAAATCACAATCATACTAAAAGTCTCAACACTACATCACCATCTGATATTAAATGAAATTTCTGTATACTGTGGTGCAGGTTTACAATGGCAGTGAGACTTCCCACGCCCTCACACACCTTGATCCTCACTCCGGCTACTACGTGCGAGTGTGTGGTGTGCGGGTATGTACTAACGGGGAGACAATGGCTGGGGCATACTCATCTCCTACCCTCTTCAACACGCCCAAACCTGCCCCAGTCACTAATACCAAGCCAGCTGTAAACCCATCTCAGGTATGTGATTACTTACTCCTCCTCCTTCATCCCTTGATGAGTCTTATTTACGTAGTATTTTAGTATCTTGATGGGACCAACTTTTCTTTTTGAGATTTAGATTAAACCTCAGCCTGCCGAGTGTGTGTGTGTGTGTGTACGTGCATTTGTTGTTATTGACTTTGCCATGTTTCCAGGATGTTGGGTTCCAGTGGCAGCGGTTGAGTGACCAGCAGAAGGCAGCTGTCATCTTGGCCATGTTCTCTTTGTTCTGCGCCTTTGCAGCTATCGGACTGCATCACTTTGTGGCGCCTGACCATGGCCGGTAACCCAGCGATGGTTACTATCATCACCATGTTTTTATATTCTCTTTGAAGGTACCCAGATTTATCCAGCTGTGAAGACATTGGCTGAACCCGCCCCGAGAGGGTGTGTGAGGCCGATAGAGCCAAGCTGGGCTCTAACCCTGAGAGTAGATTGGTACACTGCAACTCTAGTATGATTTACAACTAGTTAAAAGTTATATAATTTGCTTATATGGATATCTTTTTATACAAACACTTTAGTTCCCTTTATGATATTGAACCTTTGGAGAAGAAGATTTTTGGTACCCATGTAGTTAAGAGTTGTCACTGAAACGGTCACTCCATTCCTATTGCTCTGGTGTGAGAGTTCCAGTGGGGGCTCTAGGAATCATTAAGGCTGTGTGTGCACAATTGTAATGTTTACTGCCGTTGCTTAGTGTATCACTGTACTCTCGTTCACTTTATGAGGTGCTGATTTTTGTGAAGTTGCAAAAAAAAAGGATAAAAAAAACCTGCTTCCCAAAGTGTATTTTTAGCGGACAACATTTTGCTTGATACTCTGTGCTGTCTGATGTGTTGTTTAAGATGTTGTGAAAATTAGTTTTATATAGTAGTCAGACTTGATTTATAAACCTCGAAAAAAACGAAAAAAGAAAAAAAATGTCTCCACTTGACGAAGACTGCACTTCCTCTCTTCTTCAAGATGTTCCGAGTAAATAAATTTGACTCACATTCCGTGAACCGAAATCTCCGCATATAGTCGCTCGTTTCTAGTTTAAGTTCCCCAACTTTGTAATAATGGACCAAAAATAGCTGCCACTGCTAGTTCTGTGTTTGTATACCCCAGACGTACTTAGGAACCACACTGTCATAACCTTGTCAGCAGTCATAAAGCTTGGCACTTGGGTTCAGTTGATTGGTCTCTATTTCTTTGTTTCCACTGCCTCTGGATGCTAAATGTTGCAACACTGGTGCTCAATAGTGGTTCGTGTGCTGCTCCTGTGCTCAAGTGGATGGCTCTCCCGTAGCTTGCATCTGATTGAGCTGCGACGTTCAGCTTTGTTAGGTACCACAGTATTTTTTCTTGTGCTTTATTCCCGTTGGTGCAATAAGTGGTGGATATATTTCCATGTCAACAGTATTTAGCTCCAGGGCATTATTTTATGTTTATGGGCAGGAAGGATGAACAGCAGATGCTGGGTAGGAGAGGAGGAGGAGGAGGAGGAGAAGGTGAGGTTACAGGAGTTGGTGTAATCAACTTTACGTACTATTTTTTATGTAACTGGGGAAACACTTGACACATTTATCACCGTGCACTACATTATTATCATTATTATTATTATTATTATTATTATTATTTATTATTATTATTTTTTTTATGTTAATTCCTTGGCTGGGTGTTAGTTGCTGTTGCTCTCTGTGTGGTGTCTTTTGGGTGTAGGGAACGAACGAGTGTTTTCCTCCACGCTACCACCACCACCACCACCACCACCACCACCACCACCATGCACTCCTTCAGTCAGGGACCTCTATCTCCTCTGAATGTGACTTCCCTTTTCTTTCTTCTATTGCATCAAGGTGAACCAGAATCGCTTGAATGTGGGTAGCAATTTTCAAAGGTCAGTTCCCGTTGGTGGATTTTGCCGTCACCTTTGTATATGTAGCATCATATATGGATCTTTCAAAAAGTTATTATTATTATTATTATTATTAGTTCCATGAAGTAGTGTGGAAGTTAGAAAGGTGGTGATGAAATTACAGGTGAGGTGAGGCACTGGGTGTAGTTCGAAGCAGCAATCAGCTCGGCATGTGTGTGTGTGTTGTGGAGGGTCTTGGGAAGGTGTCGGGAATGTTGTGGTGGTGGCTGAGAGGTCTCAGCTAGGAGAACTTAGTGGTAAGAGGTTAGTTGGTGAAGGAGAGAAGTGTTGGAAAGAATGAATGCGGTGGTTGTGGTAGGAAGGTGCAGGCTGGTGGTGCTAGACTGTGATGTTGTCCTGTGCTGAGGAGCCTTGCAGGACCCTCGGCTCTTGCTGGCGGCCTGGGGGAGATGCCCAACAGGAGAGAATAGTGTCCAAACTGTATTTTGTAAGTTGATATACATATATACATAAAATATTCAGTAATCATAAAAGATGGCAGATTATTTTATATGAATCAAAATATATTATAATGTATGTATTTGCTCTTTTTTTTATCTGGTATCAGTAGATTGCTCTCCAGCAAATGGCGCTTTGGTGTAATGGGGTGTTTTCCTTGTTCCACTTGGTGTTATGGCACGCTGTGGCCCACCCACAGGTGTGTATGTGTGTGAATGTGTAGGAGTGATTCTGCAGTCCATCTGCTGGAAGACTCCACAGTAAACACAGCCAGAAGATAATAATTATAAACTTTAAACTGAAGCTTCAGTTTGAACACAAAGTCCTTATTTTGTGTAAATTTAATGTTATGCATATTATTTTCCTGCAAATTGTGACTTTAGCTTGGCTGCCACCAGTGTCCTCAGTGTAAAGGCTAAGGGAGCACTGCATGGCGACACCCTCCAGTCACTCTTTGCAGAAAGGTGATTAGGATGACCCTGAAGTGAATGACTTAAATCAAGTCTAGGTATTGGTTGTCATTACGGCCAGTGAGGCTTTGAATCTGTGTCGACTCGACCGGCACCACCACAGGCATCAAAATTCTTAGAGCAATGGGCATTTCCACTGTGATAGTTCAGAGAATAATTAGTAAGATCAAGGATTGTGTGGTTCGCCTTGGCTAGCTTGAAGGAAGGACTCTCATGGCACTATCTTGATATTAATGTAAAATGTGTTTATTTACTTTTGGGTGGAGGCTTTGCTTTTTCTTTTTATTATTTATTAGTTATTTTTTATATATTATTATTATTGTTATTATTATTTGTGACATCCTGAGTGTGGTGGGCAAATGGCACAAATAGTTGAGTCGTAAATCTTGTCTGTCAGCACGTGCCACAGATGCAAGGGCCACCAGACTGATGCTAACTAACTAACTAAGTGGAGAGTGTGTGGAGGGATGGGATAGGAAAGGACCAAACATTACCTGGGGAAAGGTAGAGTCCATCACCTTGTTGCCGTTTTCTTCACCTAAGTTTATTGTTTTGGCCCTCAAGTATATTTTTGGATATGTGACATTAGGATTCTAAGAATTATGTATTATAAACTTGTGTAAGTATATCATAAAAATATTCTTTATACATAATATTATAAGTGAAAAAAATGTATACTCTCATAATGCCTGCAAATATGAATTATATTCTATATATTATATTTTGTTTCAATGTTTCCATAGCTCTGGTGTTATCAGACAAAAGTGCATTTATGTAAGATAAGTTATATTACTGTGGCGTACATATATTGTGAGAGGGTGGGAGAGAGAGAGGGAGAGGCGTGCTAGAGAGAAGTGAAGGAAGATATCAGTGCCAACAATTTTAATTTATTTTTTATTTTTTATTTTATTTTATTTTTTTTTTTCTAAGGGTAATAATTTTTGAAGGGGAAAAATCTAATATAAGTACAGTACATATTAAAAATTTAACCGAAACCAACAACCACAATAAAACAAAAAAATTATGTTCTACAATAATTTTGCCATTCCAAAATAAACTATATGAGGAAAAACAACTTATATCTGTCACCTTTTAGTGTGTGGTGTAGTTTCAAGACACTTCACTTCCCCTCAAGGTGGCGACAGTACATGTAGTGAAGGAGTCAGTCATTTATGTTATCACAGAAGCTGCTTCCATTGAAAGTTGGTTTCATAAGCATTTTGCTTGATTCTTTAGTATGTAGAAATTTACTCTAATTTCTATAGTAATTAGATCGCTTACTGATTTGTAGAACTTTAATGTTGTGTGTCCCTAAGATAATTTTTTTTATTTATATTAATTTTTTATTTTTTATATAATTTAGTCCAGAACTTTGAATGCATTGGCAAGACGCAGTAAGGTAAGACTTTCTTGTCATACAATTCACCTCTAGATGATATTTCAATTCTTAGTAATATAAAGGTTATCACTTTCTTTTACACCTGATGGAATTAATTACGTGTCCCATTGTAACCTCCATTATTGAATCTTTATCTACGAGGCACATAATTACAACACCAAACGTGAGGTGGGTTCAAATATAGAATTGAATCCCGTTAAAACCAACCCAGCCAGCTTTTTTTTTTTGTATCATTCTGCGGCCAGCATAATAGTTGGATTGAGATCGTGGTAGCGTATCCTGCAGAAGCCTCTAATCACGATGGGTCACAGTTCACATTCTTGTATCTCCTTTAAGGGAGGAAGGAGAAGAAATTGAGCGAGGAGACGTGAGGCAGTTAAGTTTGTGGAGGCGAGTGCGGAAGGAGTAGAGATTTAAGTTTTAAAAGGAAATGAGTAGATTCTCGTCTTCCTTCCTCTTCCTTTTTCGCTGTCGAATGGTAATTTAAACGAGCAATTGCTAGTTGTCCAAAGTATTTGACGTTATGGCTATCACTTGAATTAATTATTACGTTCTATGGAGGCAAGTTAGTTTTGATTATGTTACTTGAATTTAGGTTAGTTTAGTTTGGTAACTTCAAAAAGAAAAAGAAAAAGTTCTGCGCATTATTCATGACTAACCATTACACTGAAACTTTAAGCTTATACTCATAGTTGTAATTATCTGAATTCCATTACTTGCGGGTTGGGTCTATCGTTCTAATCCTCGCAGCCAACCCTTATTAGCCAGAAGGTCGTGTATGACTGGATTACTGGAGTGCGTTAAAGTACTGCCGTCAAGATAAGTGAATTGATTTGGTATAATTAGGTGTGAAAAATAAACTATATGGAGTGGAAGGAATGATGGAAATATATTGTGTAACATGTACAAAAAAGAAATCACAATTAATTACACACTGCGTGGATCATTCAGTTGCCTAGGTGGTGGTGGTCAGATGGTGGTGGTGGTGGCGGCAGAAATGGCTACTTAACAATAGCGTTGGTGGTCACGGTGACATTAAGGCCGCGTAGGGCTGGATCATCCTTCTTGACGTACAAATGATCGTTACTGGAGTCTATTAACACATAACCATGCGAGGCCATGAAGGCATGGTCGAAATTATTCGTCTCGTCCTCGACCACAATTACCCTGATCAAGATTTGTGAGGAAGGAAGGAAGGTGCGGAGGATGTCCATCTCACTCCCCTGGACATCGAGGGAAAAGAGGTCGATGGTGGTGATGTTGATAGCGAGGAGGTAAGAGAGGAGAGGAAAGCATTGCACTTTCGAATACGACGAATCTGTCAATACCCTTAACGTTTCCGGGCCGGGATAATCTACTCCCATCTCGTGCGTTTGGCCCCGGAATGCCCACCAGTATTCACCAAAGACCATGTCTTTCGAAAGAGTCCGCGACACTAGGATAGTTCTCTTGGGATAACCTTCCGCTGAGAGACACGTGTTAGAGGTCCAGGCTCGGCGGTGCTTCGTGACCAGCATTTTGTAGCTGTCTGTATTAGGCTCCACCAACAGACCCGTCCAGCCGAGGTTCTTCTCCAGCCACATTGTGTTGGACAAGTACTCACCGTCTAGTGCCCCGGCCTCAACGAAGAACCCGCCACGCTCCTTCCCAAACAGTTTCTCCAGATATGCATGTATCCAGGGCCAACTGAAGTTATGGTAGTTCCTTAGCTTTATCGACCTTGAGAAGTTGTAGGGCAGCGTGGAGGGTGGCGAAAGAAAATGTTGCTTGAGAATATGCAGGACTTGTGGGTCGTCAGCCGCTAAAGGACCTGCCAGCCTTGTCCAGAGCTCTTTCTCGCTAGACTGAGAGTGAGAGGATCTCCGACCAAACGTCGACATCTAAAAAAGATATGAGTACGCAAGATAATAACATGAATCAAAGCACCATTACCCCAGCATTATTGAAGATGGAGACACAAGAAGCTTCCTCACTTAAAAAAAGATTATATATTCACAGTTTACACATGGACAGCAAAGCGGAAAATATACATAATTCCAAAGAACTAGAATTTGCTCGTCTCCTTCATTAAAGACTCGATCAAACCACAGTGATGGATGGCCCAGCACCACCTTACCTTAGTGTTCCACGAGAGCATAACAGCACACGAGAACATCACCACCACAAATAGGAGGCAAAGCACCCTGGCGGCGACGTTGTGAAATTTCATCGTCACTCCACACGGCGTCACATCAAGGGAGATCTTGGTCTGGTTTGGCGGATTCGTGTTTATTATATATTTTCACTGTATTGTTTTAGTCTGCAATTAATCGTCTCTATAACATTCTTTCTTGTGTTGATGTTTAACAAGGTATATTGATGTTTTTTCTTCACTTTCCAAATATTGTGTTATTTTTCTACTTTTCTAACAACGATCAAATTATGTCTTTCCGGCTTTGGTCGTGATTATAAGGTGTTTCTATCCTTTCCACCTTGTCCTCCCGCGGCTCCTGCAGAGTATGTATGGTCAGCTACGAGGGCAAGGAGGTACAGTACAACAGAGGAGACGAACAGCAAATGACGTGGCCCATTCAACTCACCACCGCCTACAATTTATTTTTGCCTCAAGTTTCCTCAACATTCCCTTCCCACTTAATTTAGATCAAGGAAAATCATAGTTTATAAAGTTCGTTTCCTAGTTTTTATTAATTGACATACGTGTTAAATGATTACAATGGTGTCGATAAAAAAAATGTTACGTTTTTTTATAGTTTACTTTAGATTATTTTAGTATACGGTAGTATTGTTTCTAATGATCAGTGAGGAGTAGCCTTAGCAGACATGAGAGAGAGAGAGAGAGAGAGAGAGAGAGAGAGAGAGAGAGAGAGAGAGAGAGAGAGAGAGAGAGAGAGAGAGAGAGAGAGAGAGAGAGAGAGATGCTGACAGATGGACATACAGACTGACAGAATTGTGATCCATGTAGAGATATGAATATGACCTCCCGTAGGCTATCCTCCTCCACTCTTCTTCCTCCACCCCTTCTTTCTCCCTTTCTATACTCCCTTTACCCACCCTTCGCTATCCTTCCCTTTCGCTGTCCTCTTCCCTCATTCTTTCTTTCCCATTCTTCTCTCCGTTGCTTAATTTTATTTTTCGTTAATCCTCTCTAATCGCATTTATTGTCACCTGCCTCTTATATATACTTCCCCCACTCTTCCTCTCTTTTCAGCCGTCCTCTTTTCCCTTATCTTACAGCACCTACTTACCTCTCTCTTAAACGTGAGGTGACAGCTATATAGTAGGATTAGCCTCACTCGTTACCTATTATGTTGAGAGGAAAATTTTATGGTTAAGGTTTCAGATTATTATTATTGTTTTAGACTGTGATATATGTGATGTGATGTATGCAAGCAAAAAGCATGTGTGTTTATTTCTATGTATATGAGAGAGAGAGAGAGAGAGAGAGAGAGAGAGAGAGAGAGAGAGAGAGAGAGAGAGAGAGAGAGAGAGAGAGAGAGAGAGAGAGAGAGAGAGAGAGGTCAGGGAGGAGAATATGTCCTGAAGCCTAATAAACCGGATGGAGAGAGAGAGAGAGAGAGAGAGAGAGAGAGAGAGAGAGAGAGAGAGAGAGAGAGAGAGAGAGAGAGAGAGAGAGAGAGAGAGAGAGAGAGAGAGAGAGAGAGAGAGAGAATATGTCCTGAAGCCTAATAAACCGGATGGAGAGAGAGAGAGAGAGAGAGAGAGAGAGAGAGAGAGAGAGAGAGAGAGAGAGAGAGAGAGAGAGAGAGAGAGAGAGAGAGAGAGAGAGGATCAATTAACCTTTCTCACTTCATCATTATTCATATTACCTTCTTGATATGATCCTGACACACACACACACACACACACACACACACACACACACACACACACACACACACACACACACAACACACACAGACACACACACACACACACACACACACACACACACACACACACACACACACACACACACACACACACACACATACACACATCTGGTTCTTTTTCTTTCTTCTTTCTCTCTTCCTATCTTCTTCTAAATATTACTTCTCCTTACTTTATCCTTCTCATTCTCTTTCTTTTCTATTTCTTTCTTGCAGACTGTCTTCGTCGGTGGTCACCTCGCTGTCAGGCTTATCAACCCTATGCCTTAAGCAGAGCAGATTTTTTTTTTTTTCTCTCTCTCTCTCTCTCTCTCTCTCTCTCTCTCTCTCTCTCTCTCTCTCTCTCTCTCTCTCTCTCTCTCTCTCTCTCTCTCTCTCTCTCTCTCTCTATTAACCTGTGTGTGTGTGTGTGTGTGTGTGTGTGTGTGTGTGTGTGTGTGTGTGTGTGTGTGTGTGTGTGTGTGTGTGTGTGTGTGATTAGCAGTCAGCTGACGTTTCCTTGCTCTTAATGTTTCAGTCTGGATAAATAAAGAAAAAAAACAACAACATGTTTTCTGACTCAGCTCACGCGAACATGAATAAGGATGGTGAGATGTGGTCGTGTTTTAGGGCTAAGGAGGAGGAAGAGGAGGAGGAGGAGGAAGTGGAGGAGGAGGAGGAAGAGGAGGCGGTTAGCAAGCCAGGAGGGAGGGAGGGAAAGGGAAGGAGAGGAGAAGAGAGACGGAGGAAGGAAGACAAATGGAGGGGGACATTGAAGTCAAAGGCATGGCGAGGTTAGAATAGTAATTTATTGCATCAACTTATCTCTACGACGGTAACATGGACACACGCTGTTGAGGATACAAGAGACTACTCGAGGAAGTTGATATCCCTGCGTCCAAAGTACTCATTAGCAGTACGAGCGGCGACGGCCTGAGAACACGGGAGGGCGTCTTCAGGAGCTGCGCAGACTAAACGTTCCTGATCGAAGACGGTACCCTCGCCGCAGAAGAAGGAGAAGTGGCGCGTAACGATTTGGTCGAAGATAATGTAAGGTAAACACACATGGAAGATAGCGCACCGGTTGGCTTCGTCGGCATAGTAACCATAGGGTAGATTAGCACAATCGAAACCCGTCTGGATGCTGCCCAAGATGCGAGAGGCGTTTGAGGGGAGACTGTAGAGTGTGGGCGTGGAGTCCCGGCGTGGGCGTGGATGTAGG